>OY728134.1:1063934476-1064229802 GCA_963277665.1 Viscum album | reverse complement strand
ACACTACTGCGTCGCGAAGCGATGTGATTTGTTTTTTATTAACACGTTACATGGACGTTAATAAGGATAAAATAAATGAATATATGTGATATACATAAAATAATTCGGATATTAATGAAATTTTTACCATTATTAAAGGATAATATATCATTTTACGTTTTACATAGAAAAAGGATAAAATCGTTCTCTGTCAAGACCCGGAAATTTCAAGGAAATTTTTTTCTTAATTTCTTTGGGATTTTACAAGAACGCAGTTTCTGACGGAACCTGATTCTGAGGCCCGGTGTGCCCGGAATAAATTTCTGAAGTTTAGCTCGGGCACGTTCAGTGAATGAACGAGCGGGTTTTTCTAACTTTTGAACCGGTTCTCAAAATCAAAATCTGAGGGCACTGATGAAACTGCAGTGCCGGTAATTTCTTAGGAACACCTTTTCCGGAGTTGCGTTTTCTCGGGTGTGGTTATAAAAATAATGGGTTAAGTAATGAATAAAAATAAAATTTGTGCAACCAATTTTATTTTTATTTCTAAGTAGTTAAAACCTAAGCTTGGTGGTTGAAGTGGGACCCACAATATCCTACTCAACTAGGTAGGATATTAGTGGGGTGGGGCTCACACGAGCCCCACCTTTTCAACATCCTCAAACCCCCCCCCCCATTTAATTTGCAACTCACCTGCACCCACCCCCCCCCCCCCCCCTTAAATGAAAAGTCAACTCATTAATTGATTAACTTATTCAATGTAATTAAATCGGGAATTCATTTCGAATTTCAAATTTTAAGTTGTCTTGTGTGTGTTAATTAAATAAGACAAGGTCTTATTTCTTTAAGGATTCTTTTTGTTGTGCGAGAAGGATTGGAGAGGAATTGCTCAGTCATGGAATCCTCATCTTCCTCCTTGAAGAATGCGAAGAACGTATCGTCGCCGACTAAGAACGTCGGCCTCCGATGAAGAACGCCGAATCCTCGGAGATCGACGACGAGACGCCATGTACCGCGACGCCGACGATTCTCTTCTCCATGACACCGTCTTCCGTGACGCCATCTTCCACAACGTCTTTTTCCGCAACGCCGTTGTTCTGTGATGATCCTCGTTCAACGACTCCTTCCAGGTAGGGGTTATTTATTTGTTCGTGAATTCTTTGCAATTCATCGACTTCTATTTGGGCCGCCTGTTATCGTAATAATGGGAGGAGGTCGGACCGCACGAACACGGCCGACCGTCCTCCCCCTTCGATGTTGTTTTTGTTGTGTCTCAAATGAAGTTGGTGTGGTGCAATGGCACCCTGCGGAATAAAGAAGGAACACGGCGAAGAAGCGTGGCGTTGTCGCGCCGCGCCGTTGAGGCCGAACGAAACCGTGGTCGGAGTCGGGGCCGTAGAGGCGATTCGAAGACTCCGCGGTTTGTTTATTGACATGGGGATCGACGGCAGACAACGGAACGGGCCGCAGAGGGGTTTTGATGATTCCGCAGTAAAGTGCGGGACCCGAGATGACCACTAGCGAAGATGGCGGGTGAAACGGTCCACCGGAGCGCGTCCAGTGGTCCGCCGAAAGCAGCTGCGGCGCGCCACACCGGCGCGGCGGCGCCGGCGATCGGAAGCGGCGGCGCGCCGCCGGAGGAAACTGCCACGGTGTACCGGAACAGCTAATCCATTCCAGGTTTAGGGGTAGGCGCGCCTTAATTGCTGTAGCGTTACGGTCAGCAGGGGGACACCACCCCCCCCCCCCCCCTCCGCTCTTCGCTGGCCGCGCGGGCGCCGCGCCAGCGCTAGGCCAACCGGCCGCCTAGGCCAGGCCGGGCCGCCTAGGCCGGACCGGGCCACGCTGGCTGGGCCGGGCCGTTCCCTAAAGGGTCGGACCCGGACTGGTTCGGGTCGACCCGGTTCGGGCCGACCCAAGGGGTCTCAGGCCGGGTCGGTCCGGGCCCAAAACCCCCTAAAACCGGACAGGTTCGTTCTTTTTCCCATAACATGGGCTACAGACCTTTGATCGATGCACCGTCAGTTGCGTAGCGATCCTTGGATCGATACGGTCGTTTTAGTATATTACACTCAAGGTTTCAAAGAACCTGGTGTACAGTCGAGTTGGTTCGAACCCGAAACAAACCGGGCCCTCGGTGCGGAAAGGCTTATAACTTGAGCTACGGACGTCTGATTGACGTGCCGTAGACTTTGTTGGATTCCTCTTGATGAGAGAGAACTTTTGGAATACTTTGCCTAAGGTTTGGACGCAGTTGTATAGTGGCCAGGTTGGACTGAACCCGAAATCCAACCGGGCCCCTGGAACGGAAAAGATGATAACTTTCAGACCGGACGTTCGTTTGACGAACCGTCAGCAGCGTTGGTGATCACGTTGACAAACGGTCCTTATGAGTATACACTATGAGATTTTTGGGTACCATTGAGAACGGCCGGTTTGGTTCGCACACGAAACCAACTGGGCCCCTGGGACGAAAAAGCTAATAACTCACAAACCGGGCGTCTGATTGACGCGTCGTCTGTTGCGTTGAGACCCCTTTGATGGGGAGGTCCTTTGAGATACTTCTTTGTATAACTCTGTGATACTTGGAGTATCAACCTGTAGCTCATGCAGCGGACCCTCCTGGAGACGAGCGAACAGACTACAGAAACCGTGTTGCCGGCTAAGACCTGACGACTGCTTGACCGACTCGACTTGGAGTGAGTCGACTAGCCCAGTGGACGGAGCGCCCGGTATTTGACGATAGACCCACGGTTGATGGAGAGCCCGGTATTTGGCCACAGACCCACAGTACTCAACAGGAGGAGTACCTCTATAGGCTATTAGGGAGAGCGCCCGATATTTGGCGGCAAACCCTCAGCGGACTGAGCGCCCGGTAGTTGGCAGCAGACTCGCGGTACTCGACAGGAGAAGTACCTCAGCATCTTAGGTTACAGAGCAGTACCTCGGAGTCGTGACAGGATCATTGTACTCATCAGAGACGGAGCTCTTCAGCAGTTACTGTTTCGATAATGAAAATTCTGGTTTGATTTGAGTCTATGACCTTTGTGTTTACCTCATGATTGAGATTGGTCACTTGATAACTTAGGTATATGTATGGGCATATAGCTAGGTAGTGGTTATCCATTGATTTCATAACCTTTGTTTTTTCTCATGATTTAGATGGGTTACTTGATAACTTAGGTATAAGTTTGGGCTTATACCTATGTAAGGGTTATCTGTTGAGATCCTTCTTTGTGGTTATCCTTGTTGGATTTAGTGGGACCTTGAGGGTCTCGGGGTCCCTACAGAGTATCATATACTCACCCCTACACGGGCTATGCCCGCACCACATTGTGTTGGTTGCAGACAACGGGTAGCGCTGACGGAGGCCGAGTGTTCGAGGACTGGACGGTACCCAGAGGTGGACCTCATGACGAGTCAGTATCCAGAGGTGGACTTCACGACGAGACGATACTCGGAGGAGGTTGACGGGAGAGAGCATTGTGGAGGCTATCTATACCTACCCTTCAGGTAGGATCCGTGGTGGATGATTTTCAGGAGCTACGTTATCTATACCTACAATTCAGGTAGGATCCAAGGTGGACGACCTAGGACCTGCTTCTATTCTTCCAGTTTCTTGTCTTTTCTATTGTACTTTCATTCAGTTGTAGGTGTACTTTCAGTTGGGTTTGTATTCTGGCCCATTTACTTTTCAACACTTTCCTTTGTACTTAGTGTATTACTTCTTCTTGTACTCTGTGGTGTTTTGCTTACTTTTTATAAAGGCAATTCCTTCCTAGTTATCGGGATTTACACCTTTTGTGCTAGTTGCTAGCCCCTGGCCTATAGAAGACGGGCTTGGGGTAGTCACGACACGGGCCCCGACGACGGGTCGTGACAAATTGGTATCAGATGAGTCTGTTCTACCAAAAAACATATAACTCTGATATTTTATTTCTATGAAGCAATAGTGTTAAGGGTACCGGGTGTGATTTTTAGTTCAGGGAGTCCAGTGTTGGTGCGGGCGGCCGACATATCCATACACCAGGACGCTGATAACTGATTTTCAACTTTGTGCACGAAAACACTGATTGTGTGTTTGTTTTCAAAGGTTTTCCCTTAAAACAGCTCAAACCAGGTCATCTCACCTTGTATAAATCATTTGACCATGTCACGTTTGTTTCTTTCAGGATGCCTCCCCGTGGATGGCCAGCTAGAGCCCCAATAGTGGTATGTACTGACAGCCCGCCGAGTGACGAGGCCTCAGTACAGGGCCCTATCCCAGTTGAGGCACCAGCGGAGGCACCAGTGGTACTACCACCCATTGGGCCACTGATTCCACCAGCCCCAGCAGCAGAGAGTGCACGTCGCTTGAGCGCACTGCACGAGTTCAAGCGCCAGAGGCCACCTAGGTTCAGGGGAGAGACGGATCCACATGCGGCTGAGGATTGGCTGGAGGCTATGATGAGAGTCTTCTGGCTAGTGGGGACACCAGAATACTTTATGGTGATCCTTGATTCTAGCCTCCTTCAGGCAGCAGCAGGCAGATGGTGGAGCCTGATGCTCTAGATGCATGACGACGCATCACTTCTGTGGGCAGACTTCGAGAGCCTGTTCCGGGCAGAGTTTGTACTAGCCACCCTTTGAGGGGTGAGGATCCAAGAGCTACTTCATCTGCAGTAGGGCAGCATGAGTGTAGCTTAGTACTTAAAGAGGTTCACAGACCTCTCGCGCTACTCTACATACATTGTACGGGACCCGTTCTTTAGGGCCCGAACCTTCGAGCAGGGTCTCAGGTAAGATATTAGAGCTTCTGTTGTTTCTCACAGCATTCTGACGTAGACAGGGGTGTTGGAGCGAGCCCTCCTAGTAAAGAGTTTCCTCGCTGAGCAATATCCAGCAGTAGAACCCTCTACTAGTTGACATGCAGCAGAGTCTTCTGCAGCTGGCAGTAGACAGTTGACGCAGAGGTCCAAAAGGACCAGACCCACCGGTGGCCGACTGCACGACTCAGGTTTAGTTGTGTGGGGAAATCGGGGTGGAGTCAGAGCCAGTCATGCCGAGAGTGGGTAGTGTTACTCCTGTGGCGGTCTTGGTCACATGGCACGTGACTGTCCGACCCGCCATGCAGATGATCAGCAGATAGATGAACAAACTCTTAGACAGAGGCAGAGGTTCGATCAGGGCAGACCACAAGGAGCAGACGGCCAAGGCAGAGGAGCTGGCTGAGCAGCGGGTGGTGGATGACACTTTGAGGCCCTACCACCACCAGGAGGACCACCCCGACCGCATGGAACATGTGGACATTGGAGAGCACAGCTTCAGGAAGTTGAAGCTTACGACTACAGAGCTCTAGAAGCTGGCGGACAAGAGCGGGACTAGTTCCAGGCATGGGACCTTTGATCTTGGTGCTTCTAGTTTCCTTGTTGTTGTTTGTGGTTGTTTTGTGTCTTTGTACTTGAGCTGCAGTAATAAAAGACACTTTTCCTTGTGACGTTTTCTTCCTTTCTTTTTGTGTACTAAGAGGTTCCGGTATAAACTGTTGACTTGACCCTCACTTTTGAGATTCCTACTAGAGGAGACCCAGTGACCACACATTGATGCCGACAGTGTGACTCAACTCTTGGAGGCTAGAGTAATGGTTGTATCTTTTGGTAGTAGCGTCGAGGCCTTACGATGTCATCAATGGCATGGATTAGTACCATTCATGATAGGATTGACAATTTTAGGAAAAGAACGTGGTTCATCCAGGGGATGAGACTTGATTTCTCTTATCAGCAAAGAAGAAATCTTAGTAGCTCTTGTGGGACCAGAGATGGTCCAGGCCACGATGGAGAAGGTGCAGATCATCCAGGAGCGGATGAAGACTGCACATAGCAGGCAGAAATCATATGTTGATAGGAGATAGGACCAGTGGAATTTGAGGATGGCGACCACGTTTTCTTACGGGTCTCACCTCGACGAGGTCTATAGAGATGTGGCCAAGGCGGCAAGTAATCTTCGAGGTTCAGTAGACCTTTTCAGGTCCTCAGTAGGGTAGGCAAGGTGGCTTACCGTTTGACCCATCCACCTCAGTTGCACCAGGTCCACGACGACTTCCACGTATCTCAACTGAGGAGATATGTGCTTGACCCGATGCATATCATCGGCCATGGGGAGCTGGACTTTGGCGATGTGGTGACTTTTTGCGGGGTTTCAGTAGAGGTTGAGGATCGACAGGAGAAGATCCTACGAGGCCGGTTGATTCCTCTTGTGCGCTTTCATTGGCATCATGGGAACCTCCAGGAGAGAACATGAGAGCGGAAGGCTCAGATTCGTGCTATGTCCCACATTTGTATCCCAAGTTTGTGTTAAAGCTTTACGGGGACGTAAATCCCTGAGGTGGGAGTAATGTAAAGACCCAGAAATTTCAAGGATGTTTTTTTCATAATTTCTTTGGGATTTTAAAAGAATGCAGTTTCTGACGGCACCTGATTCCGAGGCCCGGTGTTCCCGGAATCAATTTCTGAAGATTATCTTGGGTACGTTCAATTAACGAATGAGCGGGTTTTTCTTACTTTTGAACCGGTTCTCGGAATCAAAATCTAAGGGCACCGTTGAAACTGAAGCACCATTAATTTCTTAGGAACACCTTTTCCGGAGTTGCGTTTGCTCGAGTGTGGTTATAAAAATAATGGGTTAAGTAATGAATAAAAATAAAATTTGTGCAACCAATTTTTTTTTCTAAGTAGTTAAAACCTAAGATTGGTGGTTGGAGTGGGACCCACAATATCCTACTCCACTAGGTAAGATATTAATGAGGTGGGTCCCACACGAGCCCCACCTTTTCAACTTCCTCAACCCCCCCCCCCCCCCTTAAATGAAAAGTCCACTCAATAATTGATTAACTTATTCAATGAAATTAATTCGGGAATTCATTTCGAATTTCAAATTTTTAGTTGTCTTGTGTGTGTTAATTAAATAAGACAAGGTATTATTTCTTTAAGGATTCTATTCGTTGTGCGAGAAGGATTGGAGAGGAATTGATCAGCTATGGAATCCTCATCTTCCTCCTTGAAGAACGCGAAAAATGCACCGTCGCCGACAAAGAACACCAGCCTCCGATGAAGAACATTGAATCCTCGGAGATCGACGACGTGAAGCCATGTACCGCGACGCCGACGATTCTCTTCACCATGACATCGTTCTCCATGACGTCGTCTTCTGCAACGTCGTTTTCCGCGACGCCGTTGTTCCGCGACGATCCTCGTTCGACGACTCCTTCCTGGAAGAGGTTATTTATTTGTTCGTGAATTCTTTGTCGTTCATCGACTTCTATTTGGGCCGCCTGTTATCGTAATAATGAGAGGAGGTCGGACCGCACGAACAAGGCTGACCCTCCTCCCCCTTCGATGTTGTTTTTTTTTGTGGCTCAAACAATGGCGGCGTGGTGCAATGGTACCGCACAGAATCAGGAAGGAACACGGCGAAGAAGCGCGGCACTATCGCGCCACGCCGTTGAGGCCAAACGAAACCATGGTCGGAGTCGGGGCCGTAGAGGCGATTTGAAGACTCCAAAGTTTGTTTATTGATGTGCGGATCGACGGGCGATGACAGAACGGGCCGCAGAGGCATTTTAATGATTCCGCAGTGAAGTGCGGGACCCGAGATGACCACTGGCGAAGACGGCGGGTGAAACGGACCACCGGAGCGCGTCTGGTGGTCCACGCAAAGCGGCGGCGGCGCGGCGGCACCGGCGACGGGCGGCGGTGGCGCACCGCCGAAGGAAACCGCCGCGGATGGGCCGCGGCGGACCAGAACGGCTAAGACGTTCCGGGTTTATGGGGAGGCGCAACTTAATTGTCGCGCTATTACGGTCAACCCGGGGGGACAACACCCCCCCCCCCCTCCCACCGCTCTTCGCTGGCCGCGCCGGCGCCGTGCCAGCGCCAGGCCAACGGGCCTCCCAGGCTGGGCCGAGCTGGGCCGTGCCCTAAAGGGCTGGACCCAGACCCGGTTCGAGTCACCCCGGTTCGGGCCGACCCAGGGGGTCTCGGGCCGGGTCGGTCCGGGCCCAAAACCCCCTAAAACCGGACAGGTTTGTTCTTTTGCCCATAACATGGGCTAAGGACCTCCGATCGATGCACCGTCAGTTGCATAGAGATCCTTGGATCGAGACGGTCGTTTTGGTATATTACACTCAAGGTTTCAGAGAACCTGGGTTACGGACGGGTGGTTCGAACCCAAAACCAACCGGGCCCTCGGAGCAGAAAGGCTTATAACTTGAGCTCCGGACGTCCGATTGACGTGACGTCGACTTTGTTGGAATCCTCTTGATGAGAAGGAACTTTTGGAATACTTATCCTGAGGTTTGGACGTAGTTGGATAGTGTCTAGGTTGGATTGGACCTGAAATCCAACCGGGCTCCTGGAACGGAAAAGATGATAACTTTCAGACCAGACATCTGTTTGACGAACCGTCAGCGGCGTTGGTGATCACTTTGAGAAACGGTCCCTATGAGTATACCCTATGAGAGTTTGGGGTACAGTTGAGATACGTCTGGGTTGGTTTGCACACAAAACCAATCGGGCCCCTGGGACAAAAAGGCTAATAACTCACAGACCGGGTGTCCGATTAACGCGTCGTCTGTTGCGTTGAGACCCCTTTGACGAGGCTGTCCTTTGAGATACTTCTTTGTGGAAATTTGTGATACTTGGATTATCTACCTATAGCTCATGGAGCGGACCCTCCCAGAGACGAGCGAACGATGTACGGAGACTGTGTAGCCAGCTGAGACCTGACGACTGCTTGACCGACTCGACTTGGAGTGAGTCGACTAGCCCAGTGGACGAATCGCCCGGTATTTGGTGACAGACCCATGGCGGATGGAGCGCCCGGTAGTTGGCTGCAGACCCGCGGTAATCGACAGGAGTACCTCTGTAGGCTATTAGGGAGAGCGCCCGATATTTGGTGGCAGACCCTCAGCGGACGGAGCGCCCGGTAGTTGGCAGCAGACCCGCGGTACTCGACAGGAGGAGTACCTCAGCAGTCTTAAGTTAGTGAGCAGTACCTCGGAGTCGTGACAGGATCACTGTACTCGTCGGAGATGGATCTCTTCAGCAGTTACGGTTTCGATAATGAAAATCCTGGTTTGCGCTGAGTCTATGACCTTTGTGTTTACCTCATGATTGAAATGGGTCACTTGATAACTTAGGTATATGTATGGGCATATACCTAGGTAGTGGTTATCCGTTGATTTCATAACCTTTGTGTTTCCTCATGATTGAGATGGGTTACTTGATAACTTAGGTATAAGTATGGGCTTATACCTCAGTAAGGGTTATCTGTTGAGATCCTTCTTTGTGGTTATCCTTGTTGTATTTAGTGAGACCTGGAGGGTCTCAGGGTCCCTACTGAGTATCATATACTCACCCCTGTACGGGCTATGCCCACACCTCGTTGTGTTGGTTGTAGACGACGGGCAGCGCTGACGGTGGCTGAGTGTTCGAGGACTGGACGGTACCCAGAGGTGGACCTCACGACGAGTCAATATCCGGAGGTGGACTTCACAACGAGATGATACTCAGAGGAGGTAGATGGGAGAGATCGTTGTGGAGGCTATCTGTACCTACCCTTCAGGTAGGATCCGTGGTGGATGATCCAAGAGCTGGGCTATCTGTACCTACCCTTCAAGTAGGATCCGAGGTGGACGACCTAGGACCTGCTTCTATTCTTCCAGCTACTTTTTGTTTCTATTGTACTTTTGTTCAGTTGTAGCTGTACTTTCAGTTGGGTTTATATTCTAGCCCATTTACTTTTCATCACTTTCCTTTGTACTTAGTGTATTACTTCCGCTTGTACTATGTGGTGTTTTGTTTACTTTTTATAAAGGAAATGCCTTCCCAGTTATCAGGATTTACGTCTTTGGTTCTAGTCGTCAGCCCCTGGCCTATTGAAGGCGGGCTTGGGGTAGTCACGACATGGGCCCCGAGGACGGGTCGTGACATTCTTGTATGTGTGGACAACCACCTTCATAAAGTGTTGTGACTCTGTTTCATTGCCACACCACATTAAAGATATATATAAGTATATTTAATGAAATAACATGGTATTTATATATTATTATAAGTTTTTAAAGATGAAATTTTACTTAAATTCTTTCAATAATGAACATTGAAAAATGGAAACCTTACTCATGTGTACATACAGCCTACTATCTCCATGATTATAACACAGTTCATTGTTCATAAACATATTTCATGATTTCTTTTAAAATAATAACTGATCTATACATATGATAATTATTTCATGATTATTATATTAGATATCATATAACTATATAATGTGTGCAATAACTACATCCTTCATGACAAAACATGCATGAGAAAATAAGACAATTAACACCTGAAACAATGAGAATACTAAAATATTATTAATGAATGAGTGATAAGATGTTATAAAATAATAATATATGATATTAAAAATATTAATGTTGTTATTTAATAAGTTAATAACATGTTTAAAACTAAAATATAGTAGGTTAAAGTATATTAAAAAAAAGAATCTTGGGGTAAGGGTTTCTCGTCTCACTTTTGATTATGCAAGACATACACCATATTCACCACTTATTTATTTTGTTTGGTGTATACAATGAACTTTTATATGTTATATAATGAATTAATTTATATTCATGGTATTTAATTTTTCATTTAAATTTCTTTTTTTCATTGGTCTTATGATACAAAAGTTACCAAAGTGGTAATGGTTTATTTCACAATCTCATCATTATTCGATATTGTTTTATTAGTCACCCTTAGGGTAATAATTTTATATTTATATATTAAAATAATTATATTTTATTTTACTCTGGTCATTAATTAAATGTTTTAAGTAATAGTACCATTTTTACACTTTATGGTACATAAAATGTTCTATAAAATATTTTTAAGAAAATCCAATTTTATTTCTCTCTTCGATCGGAAATCCATTTTCATCAAAACCTATATTTTCAAAAAATGCTTTCAAATTTTTTTTTAACCTTTTAAAAATTATTTATTAAATAAATTTTGACCCAGTTTTACTGTTTACAAAAAAAATCAAATGAATCTTCATTTATCTTTCAAGCATTACCTATTGTCTTTTACCAAAAATGTGAAAAGAATTTTTGTTTTAACGTACTCAGCTTGTATGAAATTTCCTTCCGTCATGAACACAAAATGTTTTATATATTCCTTTATAAGTTTAAAATTATATTTTAAAATAAAGGTGTTTTCAAAATATTTTTTGACCTTTTAGTTTTAAAAAGTGGATGTCAAAATTAAATGGATGTTTTCCTCAAGAATTTTTTAAATATATTTTTATGTAATTTTTATTCACCTAAGACTTCAACCCTTTAATGTACTTATGATCAACTAGGGATATGTTGTATTTATATCATCCATATTTTTTCCTTTGGATAATTTATTATTATTTTAATTGATTATGTAAAATTTTATTATCGGTCACCATTTTACTCTGAATGGTTTATGATTATGTTTACTGATTTGGGAAAATATTAACATTTCATAAGTTATTTTTTAAATATGAATTTTTATGTTGATTATGTTTCACCCTATCATATTATGAATGAATTAGAATTTTTAATTGACAGGTGATACTAGATATAGCCCCTTGATGAATCTTTATGTCTCATGAGACGAACTAGATATAGTTTTGGCCAGTACCTTACCCATTTATATAGATGTCTTGGAACAAGCCTCAGTGGTATTAGATATCTTGTAATAAGCCTTGACAATATTATATTTCTTGGAACAAGCCTCAGAGGTATGTTTTATATTTAAAACATTATGAATTCCATCATTATGAATTAATTTCTTTATATTCCATATGATTATTAGATTAGTTAGAATATCCACGGTAAACTTTTCAAGCTCATGCGATTATTTATATGGAATTATATGATCATCATATATTTCTGCCATATTATGATCATGTAATTGATCAAATTTCATGTTTTTAAATTATTTAACTTTCTATACTGATTATTCCTTATTTATTCACATTATTCATTGTAAGCTTACCATTATTGAGAATCTGAGCTCACCCCTTACTTCTATTTTATTTTCCACATGATATGAGGAAGTATTTTTTGATTCATATATAGGGTAATGCTAAGGGGAATAATGGAATTATCTTATAAAATTATTTATGAATTTTATATTTTAAAATTTAATGTCAATTTAAATTATGTATCATGTTTACCAATACTACTAAATAATTTTATCCTTTGGTATTTGATTCCTTGTATCTTACGCCAATGTAATAAAGTAGAAACCAGCTCTAGGATACAAGGTTTGGGTCACTACAAGTAATAATATACCTATTTATAGTTTCAAAATTAATATTATAGTAGTAAATTAATATAGATCAATTTTATTGACTAAATAAATAACTAAAAGACATTAATAAATTCATTCTTTTAGAAAAAATTGTTTACCATTATGGTGTTAGTTAACACTAATATTACAACTAATATTATTTTTATTCATAAAAATGAAATTAACATTTTTAACTAATATTTAAAATTTGAACTCAAATAATAAATACATTTTCTTATATTTAATTTCTAAATGTGATAAAGTCAACTTTTTAATATAAGTGAACAAAAACATAATTTAGTGTGAAATATTATTTGGGTTTCAAAATTGTTGTAAAAGTGTTTTATAAATTCTACATAGTATTTTCAAATTATGTATATTACTGATAAATTTTAAATATCGTATATCAAAATACTTTCTTAGAATTTAATCCATTATTGTATTATAAAAATGATCATTTTTAGCAAAATAGGGGTTTTTACTATTCTTCTAAAAATCAATTATTTTTTGAAAAACCAAAACAAATATATTAATATAATATTGATATTATAAATCAAAAAATAAATTTATTTTGTAAAAATAAAATTATAAATATGTGAATTTAAAATGTTGTTATTATTATATATTCCTTATAGTTTAATTACTATAACAATTTTCTTGAATAAATTAATTTTATTAAAGATTCTAAATTTTTCATTTAGTTAATTATTTCATGTAACATAAAATTTTCAATAAAATACATATTAATTGGAAATATTCATCAATAAATTAGTTTTTTACATGACCATACATGTATATAAAACATGAAAAATCAATAACATCTCTTCGTGGAAGTGATAGTCCACTCGTATGCATGAATGATGTTATCATTTCTTATTGGATGAAATGAAGTAAAAAATGTATGTTCCATTATCATAAAAACATTTAGAAAAATAAATAATACTTATTTACTCTTGTTAATATGTTTATAGGAGATTTAGTGGAGGTATAAGATGAAATAAACAAAAAAGGATTCAGTGAATATGGTTACTTCTTCTTGGAGAAACCTAATTTAGATTGCTTCTTAAAGAAAATGGGTTGGTTTTTTAAGAAGGAAAAAACCTATATAAATTATATAGGGATGTTTAGAAAAGATTCGAGGGGGGTTTAGTCTATCTAAGTTGCTCGATAAGGTGTTAAGATGATAAGAAAAGTGGTTCCCTTTTATAAATGAGGTGGGTGGTAAACTTGTAAGTACATAAAACATTAAAAGTTAATAAAGTCATATTCAAGTGAAAGTAGCACAAAAGAAACCAAAATTAAAATTTAAGATAATTTAATTTTTAAATATCTTCAAACAATCTGATTTATATAAGTTATTTAATTTTTTAAACCTTTTCCTTTAGTTTAACCCCATCATTAACACTTTTTCACATTAACCGAGGGGACAAATTTTTACCATTGTTTCTATTTATTATGAACAAATATGAAAGTGTACTCATTAAAAAATTAAATGAAAATTTTAAATAAGGAATAATTTTTATCACATTAAATTTCTAAATGTTTCTAAAATTAGATTTAAAATAAGTGCACAGAATGCAATGAAAATAGTGTTTTAGAAAAATTCATTTTTAAGAATAACACTATATTTTATCCAATTAATGACCTAGTAAAAACCATTAAATGAATGTTAAATTATTTGATGGAATATATTATAATCTCATTTCATTAGAACAATTCATTAATAGTGATCAATTTAATTTATTATGATAAAACAAATTACACACATAAACAAATTTTCAAGAAAAACAACTATTTTACATTAAAATGGTTTTATTTTCATTTTTATCCAATTGATAACCAATAAATTAATTTTACAAATGAGTAAATATAATTTTTTATAATTTTAATACTCTAGGTAAATTTTTAAATAAAACATATGTGGTAAAAAGATTTAAAAATCAAAGAATTTCAAAATAGTTCTTTATGATCAATACTATCTCCTAAGTGAATTAGAACTTGTTTTTGATAAATATATTTCATTTAAATACCATATAATTTGATTAATTTTATAATTTATAATACTTGTTTACATAATTTCATTGTTGTTTTCTTCACAAGGTATCAAACACATCAAAATTATTAAAGAGTTAAATATATTCCAAAATCTCAACATGTTATAGAAAATAAGAACATTGAATAATAATGTCATGTTTTCTAGTAAAGTAAAATACATCCACCTATTCACATTTTCTAATTCTAATATAAATCAACTTCTTAGAAAATTTATTCTTCCACAACTCAAAATTGTACCTTGAACCAATAAATAGCAAGTTCCTTCACACATGCTCAATAAACTTGTCAAAATAGTTCACATTTTTTACTCACACCACCTCGCACACAAACTATGAATTCACGATTGTACCATTTTTTAGAAACTCTCACTTTAGGTTAAACATATATATTTAGATTCTCCCTACATTTTTTTACTCTACCTTTGAGTTAAGGAAATAACTATGAGATATTTATATTTATTTTCACCCACTTTTAAAACAAAAATTCAATGAACAAGTGATAGAGGGTATTTTCTCACTATACATTATACTTGAGAGGAATAAATTTTAACTCCCATCATCAACCTAAATCATTGAAATGAATCCTTAAATAGTGGATTCATGTACACATCTTCAATCAACTTCATGGTAAGAACAATCTCCAACATTATCACTCCTTCCCCACTAACTCCTTGATAAAGTGATATTTTATATGAGTATTATTTTATCATAAATGTTGAATATTATTTCTCTATATATTAGTGTGACTTTTATTAACAAACCCCCACCAACAATAACAACATCACATATACCTTGATATCTTCTAACTAAATCTTTATCCACATTCATTTTATTGATTATTTAGTTACAATAATATATCTATCTTCAGTAGTATTCAAGATCATTGGAATTTTATTATTTTTGTACCAACATACACATATTTCTCCCAAAAATAAAACTTCATTGAATTTTTATCTTCTATCATCTATATTAAAAGATCAATCTATATCAATATAAACAGATAGATCAGGCTTTCCATAGTTTTCCTGTCTTAATATACAATCCATCATTCCTTTAATATACCTATGAATTATATTTTCTCTAATGAAATGAGATTCCTTTAGTTCACTTTAATATTCATCACTCAATGTAATAGTATACACTATATTCAGTCTCTATGCTGCCAAGTAAACTCCCAATTAGCTCTCAGAACTCTCTCAAATCAACTTCCATTAATTTTTCATCTATATAAAGTTTGGTTATCACTGAATTTATGTAAAATACCATCATTAAATCCTATATTTATAAATTATTTATATGTTCTCAAGTATTATTATCTTGAGAAAGAAATATATTATATCCTCTAATGAAATTTTCAAGACCAAGAAGTGCTTCATTTATCCATGCATGGACATATAAAGAATCTTTATTAGCTCCAAATAAAACTCCTTGAAATAATATTCTACATATCCAGTAAATATAATATATTTAACATAATAAATAATAAATAAATATAACTCTTCATAATATTTAACATATAGGTTGATGTCCACTCTTCCTTTATTTAACTTCAACATCTTCAAGAATGTGTCTAACATGAAATATCATTCTTTTGGGTCTTATTTTAACCTAGGAAGAACCCTTTATAATCTTAAAGAATATGATTTATCTTCTATAATAATTAAACCACCAGGTTTCTAAATTTACAATTCCTATTTTAACTCTACTTTTAGGAAGGTTGTATTGATATATATCTAGAAGATCTTATATTACAATTTTTCTGTAATAGTAAGAAAAATATTTATAGCCTCAAGCCTAAAAATTGATACAAAGGTCTAATTGAAAATAATTCCTTTAACCTATGACTACCCTTTTCACAATTCTTGCCTTTTTTCTTATAAAAAAGCCTCCTTCATTCATTTTGTTATAGAAAACCCATTTTTTCTAACAAAATTCTTTTTTCTCATTGGGTACCAACTCCAAAGTATAAATCTTCTTAAGCTAATATAACTCTTTATTTATATCATTAATCCAGTATTGATGACTTAAATATTCTTAAACATCACCTTGTTCAACCTGAT
Source organism: Viscum album (assembly GCA_963277665.1). Lineage (NCBI taxonomy): Eukaryota > Viridiplantae > Streptophyta > Magnoliopsida > Santalales > Viscaceae > Viscum > Viscum album. Next base: position 1,064,213,371 of record OY728134.1, on the reverse strand, counting down.
AAAGTATTGAGGTATGTTTCCTTCAAAATACATAATTTTTGTATTTGTTGAAACACATTTTAGGTTAAATATAACCCCTAACATGAATGAAAACATGTGAATGTTTACACTATAATAGACCAAATTTTAGACTAAAAAAATAAATTTCAAACCTCAAGACACAAATTTCTTAATTCAAAATGTCAAATTAAAAATTCAAAGATGACATTGTCACGCCGATAATTTTCATTAGAAGAATTTGAATCTCAAGATGCATGCTTGTTAGGCGTATGAATAACTAGTCAAACTCATGTTATAGACACAATCATTATAATCATCATCATCACACTAATGCTAGAACATGAACCATCAAATCATCACCAATTTAATCTTCTGTGAACAAGTGACATCACATTTCATAGGAATATTCACTATCACCAAGTATATCAACCTGAAAAATAGAAATTCCATCTTAACACTACATCTACAATCCAATAGAACTAATTTCATCATTAGAAGATTACATCATAGAAAAAAAATGTTTCCATAACTTCATAGATTAACTAGAATGTTAACATCATAGAGACACCCACTATGGTATCGATAAAAATAATGTATCCAACATAGATCTAAACCAAATTTAGAACACAGAACAAACAATCTCCATTAAGAACTAAATTATGAAAACAAATTAAATGATGTGGCATCACCCAATAAATGAATAAACCACTCATGAAATTTCACCCTAAAATCCCCACTGGTCTCTTTGATACATAGGGTCACCAATGAGTCAAGAACGTTCCATTTAAACTAAGGTATAAATGGAATAATATCTAGATTATACAATAACACCAAATATAGTCATAAAGGAGGTTTTTTTCTTTATATTCAATGTTCTCCTAGTCTAAACTAATTTTCCTTATTATAAAATGATATTTGGGACTTCCCGTAACTTTTTCCACCATGGATGAGTTGAGAATTATTTTAATTCAACCCTTGAAATAGATTAATAATTATATTTAATCTATACTTCTTATGAATTTGTTTTTACTTTCATAAACTTCACCCCACATCTCAAAACAATTACTTCATTGTCTTTACTTATAGAACATTATTATTGATATGTGACTTAATTATTGGAGTCTTCCAACAATTTTACATCCACCATATACATAATATTTCTTATCCCTTTAGTTTAATAATTATATCCTACTACATTTGGAGGATATTGAAGGAATATGGAGTCAACTCCTCTATTATTAAAAATTCATAGGTTTTCACCTTTCTATATAATAATACAAGGGATTCCAAACACAATTATGTATTTTAAGTATATGGAATTCTTATAATATATCTATTATTGTTTAATTTATTAATTTTTTCAATACAAAGACCAGTTTTGAATATTAACCATTATACCCATTACTTGTCACCAGAAATAATGGTATGTATCATGCTCAACCAACATAGTACGTGCCATCTCCACTAAACTTATGTTTATCTTCTCGGTGGAACCATTTATTTATGGGGTGTAACATCCTCTAAATTCATGATAGGTATCATGATTTCCAAAATATGTTTCAAATTATCTACTAGTATAGTCAGCATTATTGTCTATCTGGATCTTCTTTAAGGAGAAGGTTCACTCCTTCTTAGAACTTATTCAAAAATTCTTAAACATATTAAAGTTTTTTGACTTGTACTCCATGAATATAAATAATATAATATAGTAAATTTATATATAAAATAAATAAAATAATTATATTTTTGTTTTGATTACTTTATCATAAGCCTGAAATTATTTTAATGAATGAGATCCAATGGGTGATATTTTTTAGTGTCTAATTTTTTGTGTGAGGAACTAAAAATATTATAATTTATGTATATATAGAACAACCAATTTCTTTCTCTATTTAGCATAGGAACATCCTGAACATTATCTCCTAGGGTAATCTTAGTCATGTTCTTTTCACTAATATTACAAATCCTTTGATTAAATAGTTTATTTTACACTTTTAATATTAAGTAAAATTAGTTTTTAGCATAACCAACAAAAACAAGTCAACCCAAGCTCACTTTCCCCTCTTATAATGGTTTCAGATATAGTCAAAGCACCTATTGGACCTATATCCAACTCAAAATTTGTTAGATTCAATTGACCATTCTCAATGTACATTATGTGAATGTCATGATCAATGAAAGTCAAAATAATTTTAGAAAATTAACTTTTTGGAATTAGGAGAGAGAAGTTTTTTAAAAATTAATAATTAATTTAGAACATATGAATAAATATCACCTTAGTCTTATGATCTTTCTTTTTTTATGGTTTTTATCATTCAAATATAATTTATGTATCTTTATTTCATAGCATGGACCAAAAGAAAATCCTCTATAGTGGTGATCCCCATGTGTTCTTTCGATCTGTGAAAAATATTTGATGAAACATCACGTGCTGGCAAGATTGATTAATCATCTTTTTTATTCGCATTGATCAATTCATAGTCCTCTAGGATTGAATAAATTCCACTTATTCATATCATTCTTGAGAGGAAGATTGGAGGAGGAATATATTGAGATAAAATTTGGGTGAAAAACAATTAACCTCTGTACAATTTATATAGAAATACATAAATAGACATATAGTTAGGGTTTAATTCCAATTAATTTCCCAAAGTCCTGAAACTATGAATTAATACCCAATAAACTACATTCTATTTAAAAAATATTATTTTTTTATTATTTTACTTTATATAATTCTCTAACCCTTGAAATGATAAATATCCATTTTATAATATGCTAAATATATATTCATTATCAGACAAAATATAGTTATCTCTTCATCCATGGCATTTATTGAATTACCTAATAAATATTAAAATAAAAAATATTCATTGATAAATATTATATCACAATATGGGGAATAAATATTAATTTAATGTTTAGGAAACTAAATAAATTATTTATTTAACAAATAAATAATTCTTTGTTATTTAATTAATAATAATAGATAAATAAATATTATATATTCATATAATTTAACAATTATCTTGAAAATAAATATTTATTTAATATTCCTGATCACATAAAAAATTTTGAGAAAATATTACTTCTCATTCTAGAAAATAATATTTTTTCCAATCCTTAAATATAAATTATATTTAACTAAGATCAAAATAAAAACATTATGCGTGACCCTCTATGACTCTTCCTCGATCACATTAGGTGGGATTGCCTAACCTCTACAATTATTGTCTAGTAATTGGTCAAGGATCCTATATAGAAAGAAGATATTTCATAATGACAAAAATCAAATATGAACACTCACTATGTAATATAATCAATTTTCCATGATATATCATCAAGAAGGTTTCACACGCATGTCATTAAATTATATTATTGATATGTCCTTCTTTGACTATCTAAGATGAACTAATCTATAAAACATGGACATGGAATTTAATATAATGGATCCATATCAATAAAATATCTATTATATCAACTTGTATAAATATGGAAGTGACAAATCCTTCATCGACTAATTCATTAATAACATATCATTAATAATTCACCAAAAGTACTTAACTTTGTCGTGCTTGTATATCATCATGGTTTATAGAAATACATAAAAGTGTGTGAGTAACGATATGAATTAATAATAATATTAAAGTCATAGGATCATTACACACACTAATAGATAAGTATATACAATGACACATAAATATATAGATTTCTTACATGTAGGTATGTTATAATAATATCTCATCTTAGATATTTCCAATTGTGAACTTCATGAGATGAAGTCTCATATACTAATCAGTAGTCACACCTAATAGTCAAAATACTATGTTCCCCACCAAAGAATATTATACAACCACAAAAAAAATATCATCATGAATTTTTTAAGATCACCTCATAACAAGTAACTTCCATGACGTTTTTAATGAGATAGATATTCTTGGATATTATTACATTAAAGTCATGAAGAACAAATAATGATATGTAATAATAAATTTTATTAATATTTACTTAATTTAATATACATGAGATATAAATTACAAATATATTTTTCTAGAACACAAACTCTAATAGATTCCCACTTGGACTAGAGTTAACAACTCATGACTTCTAGTTCACTAGACCTCAGATGATCATCATTTTTCTACTCAGTTAAGGATTTAGTTAATGGGTCTTCCACATTTTATTGTATGGAAATATTCTCACTCTGATACAACCTCTTTGATAAAAATAACTTAATATATATTATTTATAAATTTTTTACTTCATCCACTGACGTTTCCTTTTCTCCTTTGGAAGATCTACCACTATGGTATTATTATAGTAGAGTGTGATAGGGCCTTTACTATTAGTAACCACATCAAGCTCTTGGATGATGTTGTGTATCCAAACTACTTCTTAAGCTATCTTAGAAGCTGTAATATACTCAAAAGATGATATAAAATTAGATACAATATATTTATTAGATAGTTTCTATCTCACAACACCTCTATTGAAAATGAATATGTATCCTCACTAAGATTTTAGATCATCTTGGTAGGTTTGAAAACTAGAAGCTATATATCTCTTGATGATGAGTTCATAATCCCCTCTATAGACCAAGAACATATCATTAGTATTCCTTAGATACGTAAGGATAGTCTTTAATTCCATATAATGTAAGTCACCTAGGTCAAATTGATATCTTCTTACCATGCATAAGGCATAAGCGACATATATCATTGTACATAGAAGAACATACATGATTGACCCAATCACTAACATGTATAGAATTTCTTATCATCCTCTATCTTTCCTCTTGTGTATGAGGAAACATTTTCTTAGAAAGATAAATTTTCTATGAAACTGGAAATAATACCCTCTTGGATTTTTATGTACTAAATCTATTCAGTTTCTTTCCAATTTATATACTTTGACTTAGTTTAAGTAGCCTCTTGGATCTGTCTTGATGGATATTGATCCTAATAATATATGTTTCCTTGCCTATTTCCTTCATAGATAATCATGTTTCTAACAAGGATTTAATAAACTATAAAACATGTATTTCATTTCCAATAATTTTTATTTCATATATGTAAAAAATGAGGAAAACTACTGCACTCCCGTTAAACTGCTTATAGAAACAAGTCTCAAATTTATTATTTATGATACCAAATTCCATTATAGATTCATCTATCCAAATATTCCACGACCTGGATGATTTATTTAATCCATAATCGGGTCACTAAAACTTTTATACCTTTTTAGAATCCTTTATAGTGGAAAACCATTATAGTTTTTTCATATAGACATCTTCTTAAAGGTTCCTATTAAGTAATCTTTTTTTTCATACATTTGTTAAATCTCATATTCATGGTATTTTATTATGTCAAGTATAATTCTAATCAATTTTAATATAGAAACTAAACGGGTTTTTTTTTGTCTATTACTTGACACTATTTGAACCCTTTTCCAATCAATAATACTTTATAAGTATTTACTTTTCCATATATACCTAGTTTCTTCTTGAATACCCCTTTATAACTAGTAGGATTTATATCCACTGGAGGATCTACCAAAATACAAACTCAATTTTGGTACATGGAATCCATTTTTAGAATTCATAGTTTGTATCTATTTGGTAGTGCTTATCCCACTTACTTCTTCTTTTATATGTTACAACATTATTATTATCAATTAATAATGATTCATGATCTTTGGTGACTAGAAAACTATATCATTATGGTTTTATAACCTCTCTCCAACTCCTACACAATTCTTGTTTCTTTAGAACTTCATTTTCTATATAGATTTGTGGAATATATCCATGGTCCAACTCTTATATATCTTGAGTCTATAATTCATCAAAACGTATCTCGCACCCACTATCTATTTTAGAGATGTGATACCATTCAAGAAGGTTGGGATATCTATTAACCAAAATTTTCTTATCTGAAAGACCATATAGGTAATATAAAATAGTTTAATTTAGTTAACCTATAAAGATAAACTTAGTGCCTCAATGTATAAATACATTTCTATAAATATCCTTAAAAAATTCTTAGAAAACCTATGATTATAAATTTAAAAATGAGTGTTTATTTCTATACCAAAGTGCATATGAAATACTCTGTCTTTTTTAGTTGGAACTTGGTTTAGTTTGTCTGTAGTTTTCTTTAATGTGTATCCCCAAAACAAAAATACAATACTTGTATGACTTTTAATTTATCTCACCATGTCTAACTGGTTGTGGTTCCTCCTTTCTCTTACACCATTCCATTCTGGTGTATAAGGAGATATGAGTTGAGATAAAATCCCAAAATATGATAAATAATCAATGAAGTATTGATTAAGATATTATATACTATGTTCTGAGTATATATTCTTAATATTATTGGAATGTTGTTTTTCAAATTATTTGTTATATTATTTTCATTTATCATAAAAATATGAATTATACTAATTTAAGTGTATATATCCATATATATTAATTTCATTATTAAAAGTTATGAATTATGATTACCCACCTTTTTCTTCAACTAGATATGATATATAAACATCACTATAAACCAGCTTAAGAAGCCCAGTGGCCCTTTTACCTTTTACACTAAATGGGGATTCAGTCATTGTTTCATGAAAATATATATGATATAAACAAAGTGGTTTTATTTTTACTAAATCCAAATATACACCTTGGTGTAATAAAGTCAAACGATTTTCATTTTAATTTATTAGATAGTAATTCCATAGTTGAGTGTGGTATGATTCATTTAAACTGTTTTTGTTATTAATTATTATTAATTTTTTCATATAATCTAATAATTAAATCCCACTATTTAAATATGTATTACCTTAACATATTGTTTCTTTATAATAGAAGTAGAACTTATTTACAAATTTAAAAATAAATGCATATGTATCATGTTAAGTCACTGAAATAATATTTTTATGACTGAAGTCACTTGAATGAAACTTTCAAAACCAAGATCATTCTAGTTGGATATTTTAGGTGGTAATCTCCAATAGCCATAGAAAAAATTATAGCTCCATTGACTTCTCATAGAGTTACCCCACCTTGGGTAATCTTATGGAATCTACTTGGATCCTATATTTGAATACATATATGAGAACCATGTGTTGTATTTAATACCCAATTAGTAGAAATAAATATATTACACTTGATGAAAAAACATACTTGAAGTTTCCCATTGATTATTTTTCTAGCTGTTGACATTTTTTAGTGGCCCTTCTTTCCACATGAAAAATAAAGAATATATTTTTCCCTTGTTTACCCCTTTATCCTACTATTATTTGAAGTGTATTGTGATGATTCTTTATAATTAGAGTTATTATCTAATCTCTTTATGTATCCTTTACCTTTATCCACTATAAGAATAGATGGATTTCCACATTTCATATTCTTTTAAAATTGGATACGTAAATTGAGAAGGTATAGCTGAGACTTCAATATGATGTTCATATTGAAATTTAAAACAAAACTAGAAAATATTTTGGGGATTTATAAAAGAATGAGATAATTTCATATTTATACGTCTAGGTAAAACCCCATAACCTCTAGACAATTAATGGTTCAAATGAGTTTGAATGCGTGAGGCCCAGCTAAACCACCTTCTATAAGTTTACTTCGGAATAGAAAATTGGATATATCAAACCATTCTAGTCTAGCTCTCTCTTGATACAAATAACTGAGATGTTATAGAATGTTATAAGAATCCATGTTCACATATGACTACATGATTTTTTATAGACATGGATTACAACATTAAACACTAGAAATATAGGGAATTAGCCGGTTTTTTTCATAGAGAGTGAACTCATCATCACTCACCTCCTTACCAAGAAGTTCATGGATTGAGGGTTATAGCATGTAAGATTTTTTGTTTCATGGAATTTCACTACCAATATGCCTTTGAACCATTATTATAAGTTACTACCAGTTATAAAATGGTATTTATCCATAATTTATTATAGGTATAATGTGTTTGATGAACTTTTCACTATTCTAAAATAATGATAGAGCATATTATTTTTACTGTATTTAATTAAAAATTATGTCAGAGATAATAATTATAATTTTATTAATTATACCACTACTTTATCAAGTCTCAATATCCATCACCATTGAACTCAAATTTCACATTTACTTTATATATTCTATAGGAAATTATCCATATTTTCTTTCTTATAATCCATTAAAAGTCCACTAAAATTATAAGATGGATTTTAATTAAGTGGTATTGCAAACTAAGAGCTTAAAAATCCTTGTTTCATTGATTGGACTCCTTAATTCAGAAATCCTCACTCACATTTCCTCAATACTTGCCTCCAACTTTTTTAATTAAAATAAAAATTTTGATAAATCTAATACAAGTTCAGTTAAGTGGACCCACCATCTTTGTTAAAATTTACTGATAATTAAAATTTCCCTCGACAAGGGCATGAACTGACACTTTAACTATGGGTTCATCCTAACTCAGATAATAGAAGGATTAATGACTTAATATTAACTTTAGAAAAACAATTATGTGTAAATTTTCTTATTTAATCTTCAACATGTATTTTAATATTAAGTGTATTTTATGTAAGTGATTACCCATGTAGCGATGAAATATTTATGTATTATCCTTTTATTTAATTCAATGTTTTCATATTAATTCATTTATTTATGTGATCATGGTCTTGCATCCAAAAAATAAATCATGCATCATAATAAAATAAAATAAAATTATAGCATGATCATGATCTTAAAATAATGGTTTATTTATTGAGAGGACAATTAAAACCCATTGACCCAAGGGGTAAAACTCTTCGAGGTAGTATGGGATTGAATTTTCAGTATTCAACCTTTGTTCCATGTATCTATACGATTTATTTTCACCTCAGATCCATCTCAAACTAACTTCATGTGCCTAGGAGCTCCATCCTTACAAAGTTTTTAATTCACATTTAAGTGAGGCGAACTATATGAGTGATTTATAGAAAATAAATCTTGGGCACACAGACACATAAAAAATAAGAATAAAGGTATGGCTCACAGACTATCGATTTAATTTAAAAAATAGTTCTAGGAATGCATAAAATAATTAAGGTAAAAGAAATCATACACATGCACAGTTCGGTCTGAGCTCATGATAATCTACAAGTGTAATGAGTACACATTTAAAATAAATTTACAACATTCATTTCAATTCATTTATATATTATTATAAAAAAATTGAATTAATTCAATTAATTGTCTATTTAATTAATTAAATCAATTTATCTTAATTTCCATCCAATATATCTTAAATATACCATCTCATTTGATTTTAAATAAATATAATTAAATAATTTTATTTAAAATTTAATATAATAAATACACAACTTGTATTAAGAAGAAACTAAATGATTACTGGTTTAAACTACTCAGTATGTATTGAGATCTTATATAGTCTACTCAAGTGACATTTATCAAACACATTTTGTCACATAATTACATGGTGTGTATGAGTCAATTATATGAAACATGAAAGTCGTGTCATGTAACATTATGTGTAATGCTTTTAATTTTCATGGAGTAGTCTATGTTTGATGACTATACATGGTATGTATTAAAAAATTTATGTAAAAATTTATTAAATATTTTATATCATATATTGTGTACAAGTCAATAAATGACACATGGAATACATAATTATGAGGCTTATGTAGTAATAAATTAGTTTTAATTTTCTACATAAACATGTTTTGTAGAGATCCTGACCCTAGTATCCCATAGTCAGTGGTTACTGGATTACATCGGTTCTAGATAAAATTTATCGTATCCCAAAGGACAAAAAAGTTTAGTAGTCTTGGAAAACTATATATAGACATGAATCTAACATTACATATGAAAACATAAAATCCACATAGTATTTTCTTTGAGGACACCATTGTTTTCCTCTATTCTAACATTGCATATAAATCATAATACACTTCCTGGAATCCTAGGAAAAATAAACCTAAGAAAATGGTGGTCTCATATTATAACTAAGGGTATATATACAGTATAAGATAAATAAGGAATGACTAATATGGAGGGAAATAAATGATAATCAAATAATGCCAAATAAATAATTATATGAGCTTAAAACTTATCCATTGAAATCATAACTATTAAAATAATCAAATGTACATCAATAAATGATTTCATAATGACAAAATTTATAATTTAGGAAATCTAAAACTTATATTCACAGAATTATGCCAAGACATCAAGAAAATACTGTCAAGGCCTCATGTGAAGACATCTTACATAAATGGGTATAAACTCATCCAAATACTCAATCAAGTTTGTCTCAATAGACTTACTAATGAATCGAGGTTTAATGTAAGTTTGGACCCCACCCATAACTTTATAAGTCCAATGTATTCATCATAGGAATAAATAATACAACATAATCCACAAGCCTTAAAAATAAATAATTGTTCATATTATAAGAACTAGAAGAAATAATTTCAATAATTTATCCAATAAAACTGATCATAAACCATCTTGATAAATATAAGGGATTTTATTTTTTGATTATTACTCAATAAATCATTATATTAAATAAATTATTTTAACATATATGAAAATACTTTGAAAATATCACTAGAAAATATCTTAAGGCAAATACCCTTTTTCACTTCAAAATCACTTATTTAAAATCTAAAAATTTCAAAAAAAAAGTGAGGAAAAACATTATTTAAAAAAATTATAAAATTATAAATTAATCATCAATTTAATGAGTTTTCATGATGTTAGGAAGTTTCATTCATGTAATATAATTTAAAAAACTTTCCTTTTACACTTTTTAAAAAAAACACAAAAAGTACATAGTTCGGAAAAAATAAGAAGCTTCTTTTTCAACCATTTTTTAAAAATTAAAACATGGGTAAAAATGTATTTTAAAAATACCTAGAGTCTATTAAGAACATTCTTTTATAGATTTTAAGGAAAATTTGGACATAGAAGAAAAATATTTATGGCTGAGTAGAAAAATAAAGTTCATTTTCCTTATGAAAATATTTTGGTAACTTGAGTAATTAAAGTGATAAAAATGAAAGGAAAAAAATTTATTTTCCATAAAATATATATAACAATAAAATATATTATTTAAAGATATAAATATCAAATAATTACCTCAATTAAAACGTAAACATAAATAATTTGGAATAATGATGAGATTTTGAAATAAACCCTTACATCAAGTACAACTTTTATCATATGTGTTAAAACCTCGTGTATAATAAATATAGATTAATTATACATAAATTAAAGAAACAAAATGATATATCAAATCATATATTATTTAATTACAATCTTTTATCACATTTTTATTAATATTTCTCTGCTAAAATCACAAATCGGAGTAATAACTGCTCAGTTTTTTATGTATTTTTTGGTTTGGTATTTTCAATCCTTGAAATTAGATCATGGTTCAATAATATAAATAATTGTAATCATGATATAAATTAAAAATATATTCATTATATATTTATATATCTTAATATATAAAACATAGATATTGAAAAATGAATTACATCGTTCATCGAGATGGTAAGTCGTACATAAGCATGAATATCGTATTCACTTTTCGACGAATGGAATGAAAGAAAGGTAAATAATATTTAAAAATTGACGAATAATTATTATATAATATATATCATATATATTTATTAAATCTACCCTTATTTCCATCCATGTATAATTGAAATGAAAAACAAATTACATATCTTTATAGAGGTGCTAGTCTTCATGTACTGACGAGCAACATTATCATTTTTCAATTAATGAAAAAGAGAGTGGATAATGGTATTTTTATAATCATAATAACATTTATTTATGTTTATTATAATTAAGTTATTATTTTATGATAAATACCATATATAACTAGGAGTTAATATAATAAATAGAAGTATAAAGTCATCAGTTAAGGCGATTTCTTCTTCTTTGAAACAACTCCTTTAGATGTCTTCTTAAGGACCCAAGGGTTAGTATTTTGGGAATACAATAACCTCTAGAATTTTTATAAGTATTTTTATAATGGAAATAAATAATTATTTTTTGGGCTAAGTTTCTCAAATTGGTGTAAATAAGAGAGGTAAGGGTGTCCTTTTATAAGTGTGGGGAGGGCACTCTTGGAATTTCTTAAAATATTAAAATATAAAAAAAAACATTATCTATAACAATGATTAAAATTTGATATATATTATAATATGATATAGTATTTAGTTGAAATCCAATTATCTAGAAAAATTTGGATAGTTTTATGTGTTGTTTTAAACATTTTCTTTTGTTTTTTCCCCTTATTCTATTTAAACCTTGACCACGGTAACATATTTATCACTCATAAAGGGTTATAATTTAACTGATAATGTGAAAAATTGATCATAAATAGACAAGTGATACTCGTAATCTTTAAATATTTTTATTATTTTAAAATAAATTAATAAAATATTATTTTCATAAAATATCATTAATGTCATTTTTGACATTATTCATTTAATTTGACTTAAAATACACTAAGACAAAAATGGAATTAAATTATAATCCTTTAAAACCTCAATATTATGTTTTAATACTCTATAAAATTCATTTAAAATTGTAAGTAACTCATGTTATATTACTTTTAATATTTTCAAATTCATTTATTATATTTTTCTATTTATTGGAGAAATATTGTGTCAATATTGTATATGTATTTAAGTTAATAATATAGTCACTAGAAATTAGAAATAAATTACCATAATAAAAAATCATTATTCTAAAAAATAAAAATTAATATTTATTCATAACTTTCTTTTGTCACATTGATAACACATCATAGATATTAAAATGAAATAGTGGCATTTTTGTTTTTCTTTACAATAAATATTATATTGGTCATTTTCATAGAAAATTTTCCTTAAATAACAAAATTTGGGACCTAAGGTGATATATTTTGTATATAATTCATAAAATAATAATTAATATGAAATCATGTTACCTTAACACTTAGGTTAACAAGATTTACCCTTTACTGAGGTGTTAAATTTTACCATGGTTACTATTCATAACATCTAAAAATGAAAGGGTCATATTTACCAAATTTTGACCTTCTAATTATAAATATGGGATCCATTTTTCACAATTCAATTTCTATAATTGATATAGATTTATTTTTAAAGTATGTACATAAAAAGTGATTAAAACAATTATTTGGATAAATACATTTTTAAGCATGAAAATGGATATATATTATCATCTCATTCCTAGAGAAAATATTAGATGAGTGTTAAAAAAATTTATTAAATAAATAAAATATGATTTCATAAAAATAATTCACCTATATTGATTATTTTAATTTATAAAATCAAATTATGCGCATATAAATAATTTTTCATAAAAACATCTCTTTTACACTTAAATGATTTTTATTTTCATTTATAATCAATTGATAACCAATGAATTACTTTTATACATATTTAAATAATAATTTTTTCTTAATTTAGTTAGTCCAATGAATACCAACCAATCAAATTAATGGAAAATTTAGTCACATTAAATAATATTTAAATGGTATATCATGGTTATTTAAACTCGGTGTTTCATGTAACGTAAGAAATCAAAGAAATTAAAATTATTTAAAAATTAATATATTATAAAATATTGTGGTGTTAATTTCTTACCCCTTAAAATGAATTTCTCCCTCAATATCCCATCACACCATTATAAATAGTTTAGTATACTTCTACCTCATTACATCCTCAGGTTCCCATGAAGCTTCCTCAATTTTGGATTTTTCTACAAAAACATTGACTAGGTGAGTGGTATTGCATCATAGAACTTTCTATATATAATTTGGAATCACCACTAATTTTTCCTCATAATATATATCTTCCTCCAATGGTGTGAATTTTCGGTTCACTACATGTGAAGGATCAGGTATCTACTTCCTCAGGAGAAATAAATGAAATAAATCGTTTACTTGAGAGAGATTTGGTGGAATCGCAAAGATATAAGATACCATCCTGATATGATCAAGAATATTTAAGGGGAAATTATAACTAGGGATTATCTTTCCCCTAATTCAGAATTTCATTAACGTCTTCTATGCAGAAATTTATAGAAATATATTCTCAAAAAATTCAGACTCTAAATCTCACCGATGATTGTCATCATAACTTTTTATCGAATCTATGTTTATCTTATGTACTATTGAATGTACATTTCTTTATCATTAATTTACTCATATTGATCAGGTCCCAAAATCTTTATTTCCCCAACTTTATTCCATTGTGGTAGAGTGTTGCATTTCTTTCTATAAACAACTTTATAAGGAGCCATCTGAATACTCCTTTAAAATCTATTGTTATAAAAAAATCCACCAATGGGTGGTGTTGATCCCTGCCACCTTTTATATGCATAGAGTAAGATCTCAAAATATCTTCTAGATTTTTAATGGTCCTTTTATACTGACCATTTTTTTGGATGATAAGAAATTCTAAAATTCAACTCCATGTACAAATCTCACTGAAGTTCTTTCGAGAGCTTCGAGATAAACATCAGATTCTAATTAGATGAAATTAAGAGTGGTAATCCATGTATTCATAAGACTTCCTTAATGTATATATTATTATGTTTATCTGATAAAAATATTCTCTAATGGAAATAAAATTTTGCCACTTCACAAGGCGATTAACTACAACCGATATATCATTGTTCCCATCAGATGTTTTGTGAAGTCCAATAAAAAATCCATGGTGATGTTTTACCATTTACATTCTGGTATGGTTAATGGTCATAACACCCCCTTAGATTTCTGTCTCTCATCCTAAACTTTCTTACATACCAATAATTGAGATATATACTAATAATATCTCTCTTCTTGTTGTCCCACCATAAATACACTTTTAGATCTTTATACATCTTCTTACTTCTAGGATTAATAGAGATTGATGAACTATGAGCCTTATCTAATGGATCCTTATTCAAATTTGGTATGTGTGGAAAACATACATAGTTAATAAGCCTTATCATTCTATCAAAATAAAGGTAAAACTCAAGAACATTTATAACCTTCAGCTATAGTTTCATGTCTCCCTTCTGTGCCTCTTTAATCCTCACATGGATAGATGATTGAAATTTTATTTGAGAAAGATAATATTTCCCCCCTTCCCCCAAGACTTCTAGATACATACTTTTAAAATCCCAAAATATTTTATATTTTGTGATTCTCATCATATATTATCAATAATGATACTTTCAAATCAAAGAATCAACCATTTTGTTTGATCTTTTAGGGTTGTAATGTGTTTAGTAGACATAATCCTTAATGAACTACAACCATCTTCTCGAGCATAAATATAGCTCTTTCTTGGTGAATATATACTTCAAAATTTTATGATCATTATATATATCATACCATTCACTATAAATATTATTCCTCCATATATTTAATGAATAAAATATTACAACTAACTCTAAATAATGAGTTGGGTAATTTTTCTCATGAACCTTCAATTGTCGTGATGCAAAATTTATCACCATATCATTTTTAATGAGGACGCATCTCTAACCCTTCATTAATGAATCATTATATATCAGAAACCCTTTACCACTATAGGTTAGTGTAAAATAGGTTCACTAACTAACCTTCCATTCAGTTCCTTTAATATTTATATATATTCATATGTCTAAAGAAACTTGGATACCTTCTGAGTTATCTTAGTGAGTGGGTTGGACAGTCATGATAAATTCTATCTAAATCATTGATAATATCTATCCAATACAATAAAACTATATATCTCAGCCATCATGGTTGGTTTGGAATAGTGTTCAATAACTTCTATCTTTGATGGATCCACATATATTCCCTTTCATGACATTATATAACCCAAAAATGAAACTTTTTGTATCCAAAATTTACCCCTGGTAAAATTTTCATTCTACTTTTTCTTCCCTTGGATATTTAGTAAAATACTTAAGTTATATTCATACTCTTCCTTTCTCTTGGAATATATAATAATTTTTTCTATAAAGACTATTTAAACTAATCTAGTTAAACTCTAAATACTTTTCATTAAATCCCTAAAAATGACATGGGCATTAGTAAGACCAAATGGAATCAGTATAAATTCATAGGGTCTATATCATGTATGGAATTTTATCTTGCGTATATCATCCTTATTTACCATAAATTGATGATATCAAGAATTAAGTTAAATCCTGGAAAATTATTGATATCTGTTTAGTTGATTTAATAAGAAATCAATATAGCGTAAAGGATACATGTTCTTGATAGTAATCTTGTTTTGTTATCAATAACCAATATATAGATGCATTGATTCAAATTTATTATTAATAAAAATAATAGGTTCACCCCATGGTGATGCACTTGGACTAATTAATCCCTTGATAAGATTCTCCTGGAGTTTCTTCTTCAATTCGTACAACCTAATCAAGGCCATTCTATATAAAGTCTTTGAAATATGTGTAGCACTAGGTATTAGTTATATTGAAAACTCAACTTCAAGATTTAGTAGAAGACTAGGAAACTCTTCCATAAATACATCAAAAAATATCTACCAAATAGGTATTCCTTATATATATAGTTTTTTCAACCCATCTAAGATAAACACAAATTTGAATATGAATTGAGACCCATATAATGGATGTGATTTTCATTAAAAGTTCATATTTATCATCACACTAATAGAAGATCATAGGTTGGTTTGAAATATCAAACATGATCTCCCTTACTTAAAAATTAAATTGTGATTCATATAGACATATTCAATCCATGCCTCATATAACATTAAATTTGACTAGAGGGAGAATAAAAATATTTTCAGAAATCACATTCCTACAAACTTCAATTAGAGAAAAATTATATACTTGAGATGTGATTATCATACCATTAGAGGTTTTCACAAATAAATCAACATATAATCATTGAATGGTGATGAGATACCCAAAAAATATGATATAAAAGACTGGGTGGAAGCCTAATCAAATAAAATATTTGTAATCTAGGAGTGGATGATATGTGTACCTTTCACCACATCGCTAAGAACTTCTACATCAGCTGTAGTAATTTTATAAGCTTGGAATTATTCCTTTGGATTCTTTTTTGTAATGTATATTTACATTTGGGGAATTGGTTGGAATAGTTCCCCATATCTTTATAAATAAGTCACTACACTTTGATGGATTCTCCCTTAACCTTGATTTCTTCATCATGATGGTTTTTTCTCCACACTTGAAGTAAAATCCTTTTTATTTTAAGCATGTTCCAATGTGTTTCATTCCAACAGTATCACATGTTGGAAAATTTCACTTTCTCTTATTTCCCTTATACATTTGTTTCTCTCCTATCCTTTTATTACATTTATTATCTTCAGTTCCATAAGGCATGGATAATTCTTTCTCTATCTTAATACCACATGATACTATTTCCTCATATGGTGAGAAAGTTTAGTATACTATTTACCTTTGAATGATTGGAATTAACTCATCAATTAAATGGTAAATCTTAATATTTGGATTAAATACATAGTCAAAAGCATTCCTTTATTACCTTGTAAAGTTAAATTTATTCCTAGAAGAATTTTCCTATTCCTTTTGTCTTAAACTCGTGAATTTTCTCTCCATATACTCTCATTATTAATGAAGAAAAAAAAATTCCATGAAAATGTAATTAAAATGCATATGTTTCATTCTCTCTATTTCCTCCATATGCTTATAGTTTTGAATAAATTACCACCATTAATTGGAATCCCTCATAGATGATAAAATAACATGAAACGTTATCCATTTTATTACTTCCCAAAGAGAAAAATATATTCTATAATAAAATTATACATTTCTCAGCTACAAATGTATTTATAGTCCCATATAATGATAGAGTTTGTTGATTCATGAAGTAATCTAACATTGTTACACCATATTTTGGCTTAGTATACTGATCCTTATGGGAATGTTTATTGGTCATAACCCAACTCACCCACCAAATGGTAATAATTTATTCAGCACCAGCTGCATCTCCAACTCCAACATCATTATCTTTCCTACGAGGTTAAACCTTACATGGATTACATGCATTGATACACTTTCCATTACATCCACTAGGTTCCACTTATAAAAAATTTTATACACTAAATTACATTATAACATTATGAATAATAATGTATAGTTTTAAAACTAGTGAAATAGTTAACATAAATTGAAAAATATATGTATAGTTAATCTCATTATCATAAAGTTGGTTTCTTTGGGAATAATCTAAAATCATAAAAATAATTTCAAATACTTGATAATTTTTTGTGAAGAGAATTTTAATTAACCCAATAATATCTTCTGAGAGTTTTAAACCATGTGACAGTAACGACACACTCACCATGCACCAAAATGATGGCTAAGATATACTCGAACAACTATTTTATGTGTTATAACCCCTGGATACATTTTTACCAAAACCATGTCCATGTGTACTATCTTGAAAGGGATGTATTTATATAAAAAACATGTAATATATATCTTACCAAAACTTTAGGAAGTTATCCTATGCTTAGGATTATCCTAAAATTCATTCCTAGGGTTATATTCTCTCGTATATGTTTTCCTAAATCAAGTTCCCAATATTTCAACTAAACTTGCCTCTAATTCCAACTATGAAACTCAGACCCTAGTATCCTAGAGCCAGTGTTTACTTTATTTAATTGGTACTAGATAAAATTGATCACATCCTAATGGAATGAATAGTTTAATAGTATTGGAAAACTAGATACATACTTAAATCTCATATTACATTTGAAAACATAAAATATAACATATTATTTTCTTTGAGGAAACTATTATTTACTCTAGAATAACCATACATATCAATTTTTATACACTTCCTTAAAATTTAGGGAAAACAGACTTAAGAAAATGGTGATCTCATATGCTGAGTTAGGATATATGTACAGTGGAATATCAATTAGGAATGAATAATATAGAATTAAATAAATGATAATCAAATAATGTCATATAAATAATCATATTAGATTGAAACTTATCCATTGATATCATAACTATTCAAATAATCACATGTAAAACAATAAGTGATTTTATAATGAGAGAATTAATAGTTCCAAATATCTTAAACATACCATTGAGGCCTCATTCCAAGACATTAAAAACATACTAGCAAATCCTCGTGTTAAGACATCTTATATAAATTTCTAAGAACTCTTCTAAATAACCAATCTAGTTTGTATAATGAGACATAATGATGAATCAAGGGGCTATGTAATTTTAGTCCCACCCATAACTTAATAAGTTCAATGCATTAATAATATTAATATACAATACAAATTAATCAATATTCCTTAAAATACAATAACTACCCATATTGTAAGAACTAGAATATGGAATGTCAATAATTTCTCTAATAAAACGGATCATAAAAAATACTGAGAAATATTAAGGATAATGTCATTACATTTTATCTTCATTAAATCAAAATATTCAATAAATAATAATATTGATATAGATTAAAATAGTTTCAAAAGATTTATAGAATTTTTCTTGACGGAAATACCCTTATTCGATTTAAAATCATTTGTTTAAAATTTAAAACAATACAATTATTAATGAAACAAAGTTTATTTGAAAAGAATATTGTACATGTATAAAGTAATATTGAATGTAATTAGTGTTTATGATAGTAGGAAATTCTATTCAAACTATATAAATTAGAAAAAAATCCCTTTCGCACTATTGTAAAATGGTTAAAAAGTACCTCATTCAGAAAACAACAAGATGATTCATTTTAAAATATTTCTTTAAAAAGTAAACATTTGTTGAAAATTTCTTTCATAAATAATTTTATAATATTAAAAACATTATTTTATATGTTTTATGTAAAATATGTACATTTATGAAAAATATTCTCGAGTGAGTAGAAAGCCAAATTCGGTTTCCCTTAAAAATATTATTTCATTATCTTGAGTCCTTAAATATAGGAAAATAAAAAACTAAAAAAAATTAATTTATAAAAATAACCATATGATAATAAAATATTTTTTTAATATAGTAATATCAAATAATTTCTCCTCTGGAAACTTAAACATAAACAATCTTTAATAGTGATGAGATTGTGAAATAAACCCTTACCTCTGGTCTGAATTCCTTCATATGTTTTCAACACACCTATATAATAAATATTGATTTATTATACATGAATTAAATAATCTCAATCATATATAATACCATATATAATTTAATTATATCCTTTTATCACCCATTTATTAACAATTATTTAAAAAAACATTATTTTGGGTAATAACTGCTTTGTTTTTCATGAATGTTTTGCTTTGGTAGTTTTAGTCCTCATATTTCAATCATGGTTTCATAATATCCATAATTTTAATCATGATATAAATATCATATAAATTAATTATATATGTATTTATTTTAATCCATAAGACATATATATAAAAAATTAATTACACCATTCATAGAGACGTTAGGCATTACGTATACATGAATAGTTATTCAATTTTTGATGGATGGAACCAATGAAAGGTAAGTAATAACTAACCTTATGAGAAAAATTATTATATAATATATATATCATATATATTTATTAAATATACCCTTATGTCTATCCATTTAATATATAAATTAAAAATGAATCACATCGCTTCATCGAGGTGGTAGTCTACATATACGCACAAGTGACATTATCATTTTACAATTGATGGAAAAGAGGGTGGATAATGGTAGATTCATAATCATAATATAATTTAATTATTTTGAGTATAATTAAGTTTTTATTTTATGATATACAAAATATATTTAGTTTAGACAAAATAAGAAGTAAAAAAATAAATTAATTGGTTAAGGTGACTACCTCTTCTTGGAAAGAACTCATTTAGATCTCTTTTTAAGGATCTTGGGGTTGGCCTTTTGGAAATAAAAGTACCTCTTTAATATGGATATGTATTTCTATAATTTAAATGGGTAGATATTAGTTGATATATTTTTCTCAAATTTGTTTGAATAATATATGTAAGGGGTAATCTTTTATAAGTGGGGTGTGGGAAACTCATGGAATTTCTTAAAAGATTAAAATAAAAAAATAATAATTCTCTTGAAAAAAACATCAAAACGGAAAAATATTCAAAGATAATATAGTATGTGGTTAAAATTAAATAAAAAAATAATATTTTTAATGGTTTATGTAGTTTTTTAAACCATTTTTTTAGTTTAACCACTTGGTTAACTAATTTTAACTTTAACCGCGGTAACGTATTTCGCACTCATAAAGGGTTATAATTATACTTATAAGGTGAATTTTTTTTATAAATAGTCATGGGATGAAATTTTGGACTATGTATTATCCACCTTGTACTCTTTCAATATTTTTTATTATTTTTAATTATTTTAAAGAAATATTATTTTCATAAAATATCATTAATTTCATTTTTGACATTATTCATTTAGTTTGACATTAAAGTCACCAAGATAAGGATGTTACTATAATATAATATGTTAACCCATAAATAATATGTTTTATTCATATATAAAATTTATGTAACACTATAAATAACACATATTATATTACATTTAATATTATTTAAATAATATATTTTTTTCTATTAATTGAATAAATATTATGTTGAAATTGTGTAAGAATTTAAGGTGGTTATATAAAACTAAAAAATAAAATAAATTTACCATTTTGAAAATAATTTCATTATTCTAAAAATAACTATTAATATTCATTCACAAGTTTCTTTTTCCCCAATGTTGACACATATGAGATATTAACAAGTAAGATAGTAAATTTTTTTAGTTTTTCCCCTTTAAATATTATATAGGTCATTTTCATGGACAAGTGTCCCTTAAATAACTAAATTTAAAGACTATGATGATAAGGTTATAATTTCATTCGTCTAATAAATATTTATCTAAAAAATGGTGACCATAACACCTTGTCTAACATAATTTAACCTTTCATGCATACTGCATGTATTTGACTAAAAATTATATTTTGATTTTAAAAGAACTCTTATGGAAAAATTTGGAAACCCCACAAAATCCAACCAGTGACATCGAACACTATACGAAATTAAAAAATAATTAACAGAAAACTTGAAAATATTATAATCATTATCCCTATATAAATTCTAGTTAATATTAGTTACCATTGTATCTGGATCATTCTTGTTGAGGTCTTTAAAATGATAAGCCATCTTGTCCCATGTTTGGATGAAATCCTCCAAGTTTATCTTCCTTTTATTGAATCCACTGGTCGAAATTTGATCTTTCTTATTGATCCACTCACCATAATATATATTAGTGTCCACATAAAGCATTCTCTATTTCATCATATTCATATTCTCATTATAAGCCTTAATTATAAAATCCTCCTCCATCATTTCTTCCTCGGAATGAAGGAGAAGCTCATAAAGCTTCACATTTTTCCTATCCTCATCACCCACTACCCACAATGGTATAGCCTTAAAATTTGATGTTTTATCATCATTTTTATCCTCATTGACTATTGGACCCTGAGGTATAACCCTAACATTCTCCATAACCTTAATGTATGATTATTTAAATTAATTTGAGATTTATCCAGGTGAATTGAACATGGATACATGGAACGTAACTACGTGCTACTTTCTGTGTACTCTTGTGTTATCTGGATAGAATCGCCAATACCCCTAGATGAGATTTTTATATGTTATACATTAATATTTAATCTAATCTAAATTAAAATAGTAAGAAAAAATGGATTAATAAGACATATCAATGATTAGATTATAAGAACGAATTTATATTAATGAAAAATAACTTTTAAATATTTAAATTATCAATAATTAATTATAAATTGAACATGGATGTTTTGATATCACTTTATGACATCGGATGCAGTGGAATTACCTTTTTGGCCTTTTGAAAACTCAGATTTTTTTCATATTCATAGATCATTCACAATGTATATCACGTGAATTCCATAACCAATGAATTTTTTTCCAAATAATATTAATAAATTATTTTTCTAGAACCAAGAGAGAGGGTATTTTTCATTAATTTATAATTAATTTGAAACACAAAAATAAAGATTACCTTAGTCTTGAGATCTTTCTTCATTGATTGTGTTGATAATTATAACATGATCAATGCACCATCATTGTATAGAGAGGACCCAAAGTAGATACCCTCTATAGTTGATCCACATGTGCTCCTTTAATATTTGATCAATCATGGATAAAACGGCAGGCGCTATCATGATTTATTGATTTTCTTGTGTTGTTCACTTTGATCGCTTCATGTTCCTTTAAGATTGAATGAGTTTCTCTTTTTTCTTCTTTAATTTGAGAGGGAGAGGGGAGGAAGGATATCTTTAGAGGAATTGGAGTGAATAATTGTTAATATTTTTTTATTGATATACCAGTCTATAAATACATATAGGGTTAGGGTTTAATTCCAATAAATTTCCCAATGGCCTTAAATAATGAATTAATCTCCAATAAACTTCATTCCATATAATTATTATTATTATTATTATTATTATTATTATTATTATTTTACTTTATGGAGTGTTCTAACTCACAAAATGATAAATATCTATTTTACAATATTGTAAATAAATATTCATCACCAGACAAAATCTAGTTCATTCATCCTTTCAACATTTATTGAATTCTCAAATAAATATTTAAATAAATATTATTCATTCTTGAAAGAGGGATGGGTTGGATGAAACCTATCATATAGCTAATAGTCCTCACTGATTGATGGATAGTAACCCTACCTTCGATGTTTTACATAGAGTTTTTGGTTTTATTTTCTATGGCATCCGGTTGGTAGTGTGGTGTTCTTTGTTGCATTATCTGGTTGGTGGCTCAAAGGAGAGATAGGTGTGTAGGTGTCTATAGTCTGGTAATCCATATTCATTTTAGTTTGGATGGGATGGATTCTCTTCCACGTTGTGTTCTATCAAGATGAAACTTATTGTCATAGGGTAGATGCATCTTCTTTGACTAATTTCATTGTTGCATCGTCTGGAGGGGAGAGATACTTTCACTAATTTTTCCTTGATGTTTTCTTCACTTTGGACACTCAGGGACATGATAGGGCTTCTGGGTGATGTTTCATAAAGGAATTTGTGCCTCTTTCTTATTATGGGTTCCCTCTTTACCCATTTCTCAAAAGGGGTTTAATATTTTATGTTAAATAAAGGGATATTGAGCCTCAAAGTATTAAAAAAATTATTTATTACATTTTTAATAATAATACATCAATAAATATTATATACTCACATAATTAAAAAATCCCTTTATGAATATATATATATTTAATATTTGTGATCATTTAATAAATCTCAAATAAATTTTACTTCTCAGTGTGGATAATAATATTTATTCCAATTATTAATACAAATAATATTTAATCGATATTAAAGGAAATATATTTTTGTGATCATATAGGACTCTTCCTTAGTAGTATTTACTGGGATTTCCTAAATTATAAGATTACTATCTAGAAATGGGTCAAAATAACCATATAGGAAGAATATCTACCGTAACAATAACAACAACATATGAACGATCATCAGGTAATATAATCTCTTTTTCATGATATCTCATCAAGAAGGTTTCACACCCTTGGCATCAACCAATGTGATTGATGCATCTATCTTTAACTATATGAAATGAACACATATATACACCATAGTCATGGAATTTAATTTTTTTCATCTTAAGAAAAAAATTTAGATATCAAATTCCCTAATGATGGAAGGGATAAATACTTCTTTAACTAATTCAATAATAAGATATCATTTGTGACACATCCAACGTATCATACCTTATTGCAATCATATATCATCACATTTTGTGGAAATACATTAAAATTTATGAGTCCTGACATGTATTTATAATAATATTAAAGTCAAGTTTTATTATAGAGACACATATAAAAGATTATATAATTAAACGTATACATATGGATTTTCTATAAGTGGTTATGTTATCATAATCTCTCATCGTAGAGATTATCAAGTGAGAACTTCATGAGATGGAGTCTTATCTTATTAAAAGTACTCAAAATTGGAAGTCAAAATAATATATATCCCATCATATAATGTTATTTGGATGTATAACAATATTAAATAATATCAGCATCGCATTTAGGGTTCTCATCATAGAGGGTAAATGAAATTTTCTTTTCAATGTGACAAATACTATAACAACCTAGGTATTTATTGAATAATACTTTTTCATTTCTATTAATATTTATGGATAAGATATTATTTTTACATTAAATGGTATGTTTTTTCTGATATCAAACTCAACACACAATAATGGGTTTCTTTGAAATCTTACATTCCACAAAACATTGAGTTATTCCAAAAAAAATAATATTATAGTATTATTATTTTAAATTGTAGTTAATTCCTAGAGATTTTATAGGCGGTAATGAACATAAAAAACTAAAATATGATTATACATGTTTTTAAAAATTTATTTACATTTATCCAATAAATTTTAGATTCCTAAAATAAGAATGAATCTGATTTTAAGCATAAAATACTCTAATATTTTAAAAAGGTTGTTTTACCGCCTTTTAATGAAGAAACATTTTTAAATCTAGTTTTTGATACCTTTTTATGTTCAATTTGACAAAATAGACTTCTTATATATAAGCATAACATTAAAATTTACTTTGTCTAATTTTTTGGTAATTTTCTGATAAGGATCATTTTTTATAAATAGCGAAATATACCTCATTTTAAGTCAAAAATTGAATTTTCATTTAATTTATTTATATATATATATATATTGAAATTTTAATTGTTTTTAAAGTTTAATTGGACTATATTTTTTTCATTTAATCCAATGTTGGTCATTTTAAGAAAGTTAACCTTTAAATTGGACATAAAAACATGTCAATCTTTTGATAGTTATTACTTCTTAGAAACCCGCTTTTGGGTTTTGAAAACCTGAATTAATTTTAAATTAATTACTGAAACATCTATGTTTGGAATTTGGAAAAATGGATTCCATATTTTTAATTATATGGTTCAAAAATTTTTAATAGGTGCATTTTAGTTTTAGACAGTATGAATAGTAACTTCAGAAATTATTTTATTTACCATGGTTAAAGGGTTAATCTGGTGAATAAGTATAAAAAATAATATTATAATAATATTAAACTGACCTAACACATGTCTTAATCCAATCGTATGAGATATTTACGACCCTTTGAATATTTGGGTCGATTATGGGACCCCATTGATCCACTTTGGTGTGAAAATGACATTTTATAAGAATTAATTTAAAGTAAAGATAAATATAACATAAACATATATCTTTTAATAAAACAATTTTTATATGGGGTTGTATAATTCATCTCTTAGACTATAAATAGTAATTAAAAATATAAAAATATTTTATACATCATGATATTTTATTTATAATTTTTATACATTAAATAAATAAATTTAAGTATGACACAATGATGATGGAGTGATTGCTTCATTAATAAGGGATTCCAATAAATGATATTATAAATGTTAAAATAAATGTAATTTTATTATTTTGATGTCATAAACTAATTTTATGGAAGATATTTACATGTTATATTTTTATTAATGAAGCTATTTAGAATGAATCAAGTTTTTATGGATTATTAAAAAGTCGTGATATAAATAGTGTCAAAAATTGACATAATTCATATTTTAAAATATAAAATATTTTAATAAATATTATAAAATTACAGAAAAATATATAATATTTTTCAAAATGGTTATAATAAGTCTAAAGTTTTTTAATGACTCTTTAATTGGACATTTTTCATGTTTTGGTATCTATTTAGATTCTCAATGTGTTGAATGCTTGATAAAACGGTAAGAGTAAAAAAGAGTTAAATTAAAAAGATAAGGATTAAGAAAATATCAAAAACCTTTAAAATTCATTTTGGATTATTTTATTTAGACTTATATTCAAAATATATTTTAACTAACTGAATTTGGACTCATTTTTAATAGAAATAGGATTTATAATAAATTAATATTTCTAGGAATTCATAAAGTGCCCCTCCTCCCTCTCATAAAAGGGCATCACACCTACCCATTTAATCACACCTCTAAATCCCTTTGGCTCATAGAAACTCTGAAAAAATAAGCTCCAAAAAATACCTATAATCCTCATAGAAGCCTTACCTTGGGAAGAAGGAAATTAAAGAATTCCTTTTGGCACAAATCAAAGGGAGTTTCACGTTTTAAGAGGTATCATCTTCTCTAAAGTTCCTTTCCATTATTTTACTTCTTCGCTACCTATTATGTTATTATTATTTTATTACAAAACAACAACACTATCCTAAATATAATATGATGTTGTTATGATAATTATTATATCTAAACATACACACACCTCTATCTAATTGATATGAACATATTGTTTCTGTGTACGATGAACTACTGCCTCATGAAACGATGATTGTTCAATTTTCTCCTACCACCTCTAATGGTGGCCATTATGATGGAATTTTATTTATATATGTTATATATTATATTTATATTGTCTATATTATTATTTTTTTTATTTACACCATACCTTTATGCTTTCCATAATGTGTAAATGCGGTAATTTCATTTGAGGAAGTGTGGACTACCACCCCCTCAAAGTGATATGACTCGTTCATGCCATTAATGGAATGTATAAAGGATGGTGTTAATGAACTTATGTAACATATATAAAATATGATATTATACTTTTATTATAATATACCTATGTATCATTAAGTTTTAAATCTTTTAAATATTAAAAAGAAATGGAAGTATTATTCATGCGTATGTACGACTTACCGTCTCCATGAACGGTGCATTTCATTTCTTATCTCCAAATGTTATAGACTATTATAAATACATATATAAAGGATCTAAATACATATATTCTACATATATATGATATTTAAATCATGAATATGATTCTATAGGTAAAGGAATTTTTACCACATGAACAATTTGTAATTATAACAAGTTCATTTTTGACTCAAATACTGAACATCGACAAAACGACTGATATGAACATGAATGAATATATGACTGTTATAGCAAGGTAATAAGTGATATAAAAGAAATAATAAACTTAAAAAATTATATTAATATAGTGGAAAATAACTTATGTTTATTATTTAGGAATATAAATAAAGGAACGAGACACGTCAGACTCAAGGTAAGGGAACCTTTCACATACCTCTTTTAGTCAAGGACTTGTTTTATGTTATGTCTTTTCATTTCCATTTTATTATATTTTTATATGTTATTATATGTCCTTATTTATGTAATTTTTATTTACATGTGATGAGAGACCGTTTTCTCTCTCATCAACTCATTTTCTGAAATTTTAAGTGACGTCTTTATGATGCCGAATTTTCGTAAGGGGACTTCTTAACCCAATTTCCATTCTTTGCGTTAATATTCTACTTATTGATTATGTCGTTCTACGATTATATGAGAAATAAATTTGTATGTCCTATATTTTATTTATACTTGACTTATATTTATTTATAGTGAATACACATAATCAAACTATTTTATTAACAAAATAATCTTTGTAAGGAAATTTATGAACTTGATTTCCTCTCATTGGGTTTTGCGCATACTTTGTTGATTATATTATGCCTAGATTATGTGTTGAATCACTGTTTATTTATTTATGCTGTAATTTAAACTTCCCTTTGTGTTTATATATTGTGGATACACATAATCACCCCACTGATAAATTCTTATGTCATTTATATGAACTTTTTAAGGGAAATCATAAGTCAATCTCATTTCATTGAGTTAAATATCCATTTCATTGGTTTTGTTTTTCCAAGAATATGTGTGAATGACCAATAATTGTTTTAAACTTAATATCTACTTATAAAGGGTGTATTTATATTTTTCACGCATAATTATTTCATTGTTTTATCCTTAATCTAATGATGCAATCTTTGTAAGGGACTTCGTCTCAATATCCTTTCATTGAGGCATATTTTGGTTTATACATGACCTTATTTTATATGGTTTATAATTATAAAATTTTTAAATTTAATTCAACTATTTTCAAAACTAATCTTTTTTATGAATTGTTTTACTAAATGAAAAAAGGA
Source organism: Viscum album (assembly GCA_963277665.1). Lineage (NCBI taxonomy): Eukaryota > Viridiplantae > Streptophyta > Magnoliopsida > Santalales > Viscaceae > Viscum > Viscum album. The sequence continues at coordinate 1,064,184,237 of OY728134.1, read as the reverse complement.
ATTATTATTTTTAACATACATAGTGACAACAACCTTTCTGCCGCTTCCAGTATTATTAGATACTTGGCTTCCTTAACAAGCCATAATTTTTTTAAAAGGAAAAAAATACCATATACCATTTTTACATATTTTGGTATTGCAAATAGTTTTTTAGAAAGAATTTATTATTTTAATATCTTGGAATTATATATTGTGATTGCAATGTGAAAATGTTATATTTCTATTATACTTGTTTTATGTGTTATGAATATGTTATGGTTTTTGGGCATTTTTTACATATACAGGTGGTTCCATGATAAACCTAGGGCGGGTGAGGCCGATATAGATCTCCAATTCATTGGGTAATGTGACAGAGGTAAACGTTAATATTTATCTAAAGAGATTTAGGGAATATACTGTGATAGAGATTTCAAATGTAACTCCCTATGTAGTTGTGAAATCTACAATGTAAGTATGTTATGGATGCCACAAGTTACCTTTATGATTTATGATTTTTTTGTTATTCATAAATATTATGATTTCATTAGGTATGTTAAAGGGATTATGTTTTATGATTAAAAATTATTATTTATTTGACTTGTATGTATTCATGGACTAATGTTTTCCTTCCTTATTTTTATATTCCTTACTGAGATTTTTACGATCATACCAAGTTTTCGAAAAGTTTTTCATAGGGTATAAGGATGGGTAACAGAAAGGAATAATTAAATAATATGTATATCATGAAAATAATTCTTGTTATATTGATGGAATTTTATTATTGTGAAAAACATTATATGGAGTATAAGTTTCTACATTGTAATGTTTGAGATGTAATGTAATAGTTCTGGCCTAATTCTCTAAAACACTAAACCTGAAAAAATACTCAATATGAATTCTTGAATTAACTCAAGATTATGTAATGTCTAAGGTCGGTGCCTTCTAGTTGGTATCAAAGGCCTGTTCAGATAAATTTATAGGTTAAGGTTTTATTTAATCATAAGTGACATAACCATAATGGTTAGCACATTAGAAAGAGTCATATTTTTTCAAATAAATTGAATGAGTTTAAGATAACTTGAATACGTATATATTAGTGTTTAAACTCCTTATAAGATATTATATGATTATTTTACTAATATACTCACACTATCCTTTTTGGTTTTTGAGTAAATGGATGGACCTAGTAGGCACCAAAGTAACAATGGATGTGATGGAAAATGTAATAGTTTTCTGAATGAGAAACTGAATGAAATGGGAGCTGAAATGAGAACTCTTGTGGTTATTCTTAACTAACTATCTGGATTCATGATTGACCACTTGAACCTTGGTGATATTTATAAGGCATCATATATGCAAGAAACGAATCTAGATGGAATTTAAGGTAATAATAATAAAGGAAAGTATATTCCAAAACCTATGTGTTAAGGATGTAGAAAAAAACACCTAGTAAAATTATTTAAAGGGATGGGAAGATGTTATAGTTGTGGTAATGAAGTTCATAAAGCAATAAACTATTATGGAAAAAGGAAGCATCTTGTTGACTCCAAGAAAAGGAAAGAATTTCTTTCTGAGGGATCAATTGAATGTTTTAAATGTGGTGTGCATGGTCATTATGCAAATAGATTTCCTACAAAGAAGGTTCGGGAATGGGATCAGCAGGAAAATACAAATATATGTTTACCAATACCTAATACTATTCTAATTGAAGATGAGGAAACTGAAAATGAACTATGAAAGGTATGGGTTATTTCTTAGCTCTTGTTTTGAAATTACTCAAATATTAGGACATTGTGAATGATATTGTTTGTATGAAAGAAGTATAAAATAATAATATGGAAAAACACGGATAAAGTATCATGAAGAATGTTCGATTATTAAGATGTCTAAATTTTAGGAATTTAAGAGTTTTGTTGGATCTATGGATGATGATATGTTTAAATATATTAATTATGGGATTACTTTGGAAGAATTTTTGTAGTATGTGTAACCCTAATGTTTGATTTATGAAAATTTTATTCAAGGAATGATTATATTTCCTTGTGTGGACATAATGGATAAACTTAGGGGTTCATGTGATCTTTTGTTTTTGAGTCAATTATGGGTTATTACTTTTTGGGATGAAAAATGAAAGGTATTAGATAACCTTTGAGGATAAAGCCATTTATGGTTATTTTAGAGGAAATTATCTTATTTTTTGATAATGTTATAAGAATGATATGGTTTTAGAAAAAGGACAACCTGTAGGATGGGTGACAACCCATCGTGTCTAGAAAGGTCACGGGAATCGAACCTACAACCGTAGGGTGACAAGGATGTATTGCCTCCCACTGTCCTACGTGAAGTCCCTAGTTCATATGACTTATTATTTAAAGTTAAATGATTTTATGGATCAATAATAAGTTGATTTTGGAACTTATATTTTATCAAATGGATATCTTTATTATAGGAAAATTATTTTTTGATTAAGTGACAACTGTTATTTTGGAAGATGTTCTCTATTTTTGGAACACTATATGATTAAAGAAAATATAATACTATGTAATTTCATTTTAGGAGAAATGGTGGAATTCTATTTTAGAAGAATCTATGTTTTTATTGTGAAGTTATATCAATTTGCATTATTTATGGAAATGATTAACTTTTCTTGAAGAATATGTGATTAGGTAAATTACTTTTCAGTATCATACTTTAAGGGTAGTCTATGTTATTTGGAGATAAACTTTATAATTTATCATGAAAGACTACGTGATCAAATTCTTTTGAGTTTTGGGTTTCAATATTAGTTTGGATTATTTTGAAGAATTTTAAGGATTTTTTTGTATTGAATGGTCTTTGTTGAACTTTTGGTATTTTATTTAAAGGTTGGGGTCGAAGCCTCATTTTATTATTAAAGAAAAGAAAATACCTCTTTTAACTGGGTAGAGGGAGACCCATTACATAGCCCAAAGGCCTGGTGGGCATGTATCCCATTACATAGCCCATAGGACCAAATTTTTGGCCCAAGGCCCATTCTATGAATAGTAACCCCGTTGTAACAGTACTCACCGCTACTACAGTTCCCTTCCACCGCTACAGTACCCGCTGATGAATAGTATCCTCACTACTACTGTACTGCTACAGTACTGCTATAGTACCTAATCCCAATGGGGTTTGAACCCCCATTTTTCAGGTAGGATTATGGGGTGCTTACCACTAATCCAAACCCCAACTAATTGAACTTTGGGTATTGTTTGTGGAATTTTGGAGATTAAGAGTAGTATTTATTTTTATAAAGGATTATCCTTTTGGGGATTATCTGATCTTGTACTGACCATTTTGGTTGTGGTTAATGTCTAAAGATAGTGGAAATACATATTTCATCTTTTGTAGATTATTTGATTCTCCATAAGTTTATTCTACCGCTTCAGGTGTGACTAAGTCATCTGGAATCCTCATTGTTTGGAGAAAATATAGGTTTGTGGTAAAAATTTATTAAAGGATGAAACTCTACTTGAAAAGTGAAAATATTTCCTTATGTTATTACTTAATCTCATGTATAAATTCCTCAAATTTATGAAAAGGAAGTTAAAACAAAAAAAATTTATGTTTACTTTTCCTTATGGGGAATAAAATATTGTTTAACCCATTACATGTTTATCATTTTCTGGTAGTTATGTTTATCCAGATCATCATTTATATCACTCTCTATCAGAACTTGATTGGTAGTTTCTCTTCCATATACATGTTTTTATACGTGGAATCCTATTATGTGTTATATTGGGTGAATTTTGTACTTCTATTTATTTCTCTAAAAGTGATATTTTTATTGAATCCTTTTCCGATGTATGATTTTCAATGAAGTTTCTCATCCCAATTTTATAACTGTGAGGATGAAATTTCCAAAAGGGGGGAAGGATGTAACAACCCAAGTATTTATAGAATACTAATTTTTCATTTCTATTAAAATTTATGAATAAGATATTATTTTTACATTAAATGGGATGTTTTTTCAAATAGCGTACTCAACACGTAACAATGGATTTCTTTTAAATCTTATGTTGCACACAACTTTGAGTTATACCGAAAAATAATATAATATTATTATTATTTTAAATGGTAGTTAATTCATAGACATTGTATAGGTAGGAGTGAACATAACTAACTAAAATATGATTATACATGTTTTTTAAATGTCTTTACATTTATCCAATAAATTTTAGAGGCTTAAAATAGGAATGAATCTAATTTTAAGCATAAAATACACTAATATTTTTAAAAGGTCTCTTTACCACCTTTTAATGGAGAACCCTTTTTAAATATATTTTTGACACCTTTATATGTTCTATTTGACAAAATAAACTTATTATTTATATTCGGAACATCAAAAATTACTTTGTATAATTTTTTGGTAATTTTCTCATTAAGTTTATTTTGTTGTGAATTGTGAAAAATACCGCATTTTAAGTCAAAACTGCATTTTCTTCAAATTTATTTCTATATAATGTAATTTTAATTAGTTTTACAATGTAATTGGATTATATTTTTATAATTTAATCAAAAAAAATTCATTGGAAGTAATTTCACTTTTAAATTGGAGATAAACACATGTCAATCTTTTGATAGTTATTACTTGTTAAAAACCTGCTTTTTGGTTTTGACAACGGGAATTAATTTTAAATTAATTAATTAAACTTTTGTATTTTAAATTTGGAAAAATGGATTCCATATGTTGAATAATAAGGTACAAATTGTTTTAATATGTGCCTTTTGTTTTTAGAGATTATGAATTGTAACTTCGACAATTATTTTATTTACCATGGTTAAAGGGTAAATCTAGTGAATAATGGTAAAAAAATAATAATATAATAATATTAAACTACCCTAAAACATGTCATAATACTATTTAATTATATATGTCCGACCTTGGGAATCTTTGGGTGTATTTTGGGACCCTATAGATCCACAAGGGTGTAAAATTGGCATTTTATAGGAATTAATTTAAAGTAAAGATAAATATAACATAAACATGTATCTTTTACTAAAAACAATTTTATATGGTCTTATATAATTGATCTATTTTATTATAAATAGTTATTAGAAATAAAAAAAGATATTATAAATCATGATATTTTATTTATAATTTTGAGACATCAAATAAATAACATTTAGTATGAAAAAATGATGATGCAGTAATTGCTACATTAATAAAGGATTCAAATAAATGATACTATAAATGTTAAAATAAATGTAATTTGATTATTTTGATGTAATTAATGAATTTTTTGGATAATATTAAAATGTGTTATTTGTATTAATGATGTTTTTTTTTGAATTAATCAAGTTTTTATGGATTTTTAAGGAGTAATTATATGAATAGAGTCAAAATTGACATAATTCATATTTTAAAATATAAACTATTTTATTAAATACTATAAAATTACAAAAACAAATATTCAGAAAAATGGTTATTATAAGTCTAAAATTTTATTAATGACTCTTTAATTGGACATTTTTCTTATTTTGGTAAATATTTTTCTCAATGTGTTAAATGCTTTATAAAACGGTAAGAGTAAAAAGGGTTAAATAAAAAAGATAAAGATTAAAAAAATATCCCAAACTTGTAAAAATCTTGTTGGATGATTTTATTTAGACTTATATTCATCATATATTATAACTAACTTAATTTGGACTCATTTGGAATCAAAATATAATTTATAATAAATTAATATTTCTAGACTTGCCTAAACTGCACCTCCTTCCTCTTATAAAATGGAATCACCCCTACCCATTTAATGACAACAATAAAGCCCCTTAGATCATCCAAACTCCACCCAAATAATCTCCCAACATACCTATTTTCCTCCTAGAGTCCTTACCTTGGGTAAAATTAAATTCAAGAAATCCTTTTCGCTCAAATCAAATGGAGTTACACATTTTAAAAGGTATTGTCTTCTCTAAAGTTCCTTTCCATTATTTTACTTTTTCACTCCCTATTATATTCTTATTATTTGGTTACATAAAAACACTAGTATCATCAATATACTATGATTTTTTATTATTATTAGAATTATAACTACACTTACACACACCTCCATCTAATGGATACGAACATGTTGTTTCTGTGTATAGCGAACTACTGCCTCATGAAACGATGATTGTTCAATTTTCTCTGACCACCTATCACGGTGGCCATTATGATTGAACTGTATTTATATATGATATATATTATATTTTTATTGTCTCTATGCTTCTGTATTTTTTATTTATATCATACCTTTCTTCTTTCCATAATGTGTAAATACGATAATTTCATTTGAGGAAGTGCGGATTATCGTCCCCTCAAAGTGATATGACTCATTCAAGCCATACACGGAACTTATAAAAGACGGATTTAATGAAATTATGTAATGTATATAAAATATGGTATTATAATTGGATTATAATATACCTTTGTGTCATTTATTTTTTATTTCTTTAAATACAAAAAAGAAATGAAAGTAGCGTTCAAGTGTACGAATGGTTTACCGTCTCCATGAACGGTGCATTTTATTCCTTATCTCCAAATGTAATGGAATATTATAAATTCATATATATAGTATATAAATACATATATAATATATATATGTGTGTGATATTTAAATCATGAATAAGATTCTGTAGATAATGGAATTTTGACTAAATGGACAATTTTTTATTATAACAAGTTCATTTATCGAACAACGACAAAACGAATGATATAAACTAGAATAAATATATGATTGTTATAAAAAGGTAAAAAGTGATATAAAAGAAATAATAAACCTAAAAAATATTAAGAAATTTTAAATTAACTTAAGTTTATTATTTAGAAATATAAATTAAGGAACGAGACAAGTCAGACTCATGGTATGGGAACGTTTCACCTTCCTCTTTTAGTCAAAGACATATTTTATGTTATGTCTTTTAGTTTTCATTTTATTATGTTTTGATATGTTATTATATATCCTTATTTCTAAAAATTTTATTTTAAAGTGATTAGAGACATTTATCTCTCTCAACAACTCATTTTTTTAATTTTTAAGTGACGGTGTTAGGCTGCCGAATTTTCATAAGGGAACTTCTTAACCCAACTTCCATTATTTGGGTTAATATTCTAATTATTGATTATGTCATGCTATGATTATGTGAGAAATAAATTTTTATTTACTATATTGTATTTATACTTGATTTATGTGTATTTATAGTGAATACACATAATCAAACTATTTTATTATCAAAATGATCTTTGTAAGGGAATTTCTAAACTCAATTTCCTTTCATTGGGTTCTGCGCATACTTTGATGATTATATAATGCCAAGATTATGTGTGGAATCACAGTTTATTTATTTATTTTGTAATTTCCACTTTCCTTTGTGTGTATATACTTTTTATACACATAATCACCCCATTGATAAATTCTTACGTCATTTATACGAACTTTTTAAGGGAAATCTTAACTCAATCTCATTTCATTGAGTTAAATATCCAGGTCATTGGTTTTGTTTTTCCAATAATATGTGTGAATGAACTATGATTGGTTTACAATTAATATCTTCTTATATTTGGTGTATTTCTATTTTCACACATAATTATGTCATCGATTTATCCTTAATCTAATGATATGATCTTGGTACGAGACTTCGTCTCAATATCCTTTCAATGAGGAATATTTTAGTTTATACACAACCTTATTTTATGAAGTGTATAATTATACCATTTTTATTTTAATTTAATTCAACTATTTTAAAAATGAATCTTTTTCTACAAAGCATTTTACTAAATGAAAAGTTAATGTTTCTTTTTAACATACACGGTGACAACAATCATTCCACCGCAGCGAGTATTAATTGATATTTGGATTCCATAACAAGACATAATGTTTTTAAAAGGAAAATAAATACCATATACCCTTTTTAAATTTTTTGTTATTGAAAATGGTTTTTGAGAAAACATTGATTATGTAAATATTTTGAAATTATATATTGTGATTGCAATGTGGAAATGTTATCTTTATTTTATGCATGTTTTATGTGTTATGAATATGTTATGATTATTGGGAATTGTTTACATATATAGTTGGTTCCATGATAAACCTAGGGCAGGTGAGCCTGAGATAGCTCTCCAATGCATAGGGTAATGTGACAGAGATAAATTTTAATGTTTCTCCTAAAATATTTCGGGAATATACTATGATGAGTATGTAGTGCATAATATTTTCATTTCTTGTCAATATGGATTGAAGTGCATAAGAGTTGTATTTGTTGTCAATGATAAGTCAATATGTGAATGGAAGGTATTTATGAAAAAGTTGGTGAAGCCTTTGAGAAGTTTTGTTTATTCAAAGCATTGAATACAACACTTGATAAATTCTCTAAGAGGATACAAATATGATGATTGTATAACTGATCTTAATTTCCAAGACTTGTATCAGGGTGATACATTGTTACAAAACCTAAAAAATACCATGAAATACTCAACTGCATGAGTATTAATAATATCCATCCAATGGCTTCTAATTGGATGAAGGTTGTTTACAAAATCAAACGATTGATTGTGTTGATCCTCAAAGAAGATGGCATGTTTTTTAAAGAGAACACATCACTCATTACAACAATGAAGTCCATGCAATATGAATTAATGCATGAGGAATTAACAAACGATACATGAACCATCCATGATTGGATCAAAACAAAATATTGAAGATCATTTGGAATTTATGATCTAAAAAGAAAGGAATGGATGATGCTTGAAGTTGAAGAAGAAAAAAGGAGGCATGCTTGGGCTTTGAATGAAAAAGGATGGGTTTGAATTTTAAGGAGGAATTCATACTTTGTTTTTATACCAACTACTAAGTAGTTTCCCTTACTAAAAAACTAGGTCCAATCTTGAAGGCCAGCTGATTCCCTCACCCAAGACATATGCGGGACCAAAGGGTCTACCGCGCCAAAGGGGAAGGCCACGAAGCCAGCATGCAAGAGGCGCATGCAGGCCGTGTATAAGCCTATAGGGTCCACACGGTAATGAACCAGTACAACATGGGCTCTAGGTGAACACCCGAGGAGATATGTGGGTGCTAAGAGCACGCCCGTAGGGTGAACGTGGTACAGGGAGATACTGTGCAGGGAGGAGGAGTAATATGAGCTAAAGAGACCACGAATTGATATTTAAACCGCACGAAATCCACATCACATTTGGTTGTTGGACGACTTTTAAAAAACGTAGAGGAAATCCTGGCCTCTCATCTGATCTCATGTGAGATCTCAACTGCATGATCTATCCCGTGCACTGTGATATAATCTCTGTCGTACGTGATCAATCCAATGGTCTAGGAGAGGCACTGAGGTTGTCTTCAATCGCTAGACACCCACGGCCACCTGACGTGAACCAGTACGCCATCACCACTATCAATCCACCATGATTGAGTTCCTGGCCACCTTTTAAGCTCAAATATATTACATCGTGATTGTCCAGACGAACCAAATACATGCATGCATTAAACGTTCCATGCATGCATCAAGATGAAGAATTCAAACATGGCCAAAGAAAATGGAGTTTCGATGCCATGTCAGAATGGTCAAAGCCTTTGGGTAAATGATATTCATGCGTTCTTAAACTCATGCATGTGAGGATCATGCTACAATTAATAAGTCGGTGGTTGAAAAGGAAACAACCGAGATTTAAGCATATCTTTTAACCCGATCTTGAAGTTTTCAATGCCAAAGGTCTCGACCCTTTAATTATTTGAAACTCCTGGAATATATCACAGGATTTGAAAAAGGGGAAAATTTATTCCTTTCCGATAAATAAAAAACCCTCAACCGAGGCTCTATTGTTGGAAACATTGAGAGAAATATCTTGTTTCTACAAGAAACAGAGCACTGCGTGAAGGGTTTCTGCACAGCCTAGCTACGCAAAGGAGTTCCATGCTTCACATGTGCAAAGGAGAACTGTGAACCATATTGGTTCTCGAAAGATAATATCCTCACCCTTTGTGTGAAGGAAAACAAATGAACATGTGATAGGTTTTATAAGTACTCATTGTGTTTTGTTAGAAGCCTTTCATGGGTAAAACAACTGATGTCTTGATACCCTTGTTGCAACTTTGTGAAGACAAAGACGAGAACAATTCCTTGGTTCTGTGAAGGAGATATTCTCCCACATCTTGTGTGAAGAAGAAAAACTCAATTTGAAAATTCCTACCATGTTTTTAGAAGAAGTAATAATTCTTAATCCGTTGTTTTCATGAAGAATAATAATTGTTCTCTCATGTTTTGCACGAAGAAGCGACCTGATCCACTTTGTGGAGAAAGGAGAATTCATGCATGATACACATGCATGAATATGAATGAATTGATACACCCAAGTGTGAAAGAACAAACCCTAACATTGAATACACCCATTCGGGTTTAAAAAAACACAAATCAAAAAAGGATTATGTCTGCATATTTGAAGGAGGAAGAAAGAAGAATAACACACAAAATACATACACTTTTATTGAACCAAAACTAAATGATAAGTGTGTGTGTGATATTAAGTGAGGAAAATAAAGAGGAAGTGAGTGTTCTAAAAATTATATACCCATTGGTGTTTTCACACAAATAATAAAAGATATTGTGCATGCATTCATGCATGTACATGCACACGTGAAGACACTTAAATGAAGAATCAATATTGTCACACCTGGTTTTTTTGTCTTTGTATGGATCCAGTCCATTGGAAATCCCAATAATTTTCATGGGTATTTGGTGAGATGAATCATGAGTTTTGAAGTTTCATATATGTCTAATCACCCTAATTTGTGTTCCCCATTGGTTGTTTTGGAGTTTTTGAAGAAAGGGTGGTTACTTCATGATTTGGGCCAACCGTGAGCCCATTTCCAGTTTTAAAAACCGAATTTGTTTCTTTTATAACTCTTTTTTTTCATCCTTTTTCAACCATTAAACCTCCCAATTATCCTATAATGATATATTAAAACTTCCTTATCCTTTTTGACCCCATATAAATTCATAAGTATGGTGAATTGGGGTTACTTATTTAGGTATTGGGCCAGCCCATGGGCCCATTTCCTGTTTTAAAAAAATAATTCGTTTCTTTTATATCTTTTTCATTTTTAAATCTTTTTCGATGATTCCACATCCCCCTAGAATCCAATAACACTTTACTCACCATCAGAATAGATTTACCCTATTTGGAGCTCATATTGGTCGCGTATTAGTGAGAAAGTTCTCAGGATACCTCAAATCTCCCAGAATTGATAAGGTAAATAGTTTTATACACAAATCGTTCAATTCATGCTCTTTTTAAAACAAATATGCTTTTCCTGGTTCTTCCATACCTTAGGAGACTCTACAAGAAGTTTCATCCCATTACTCTTTCTATAGGGGTGCAGATCTAATGGAATACGAAGATTTTTCTAGTGGTGAAGGTGAGATTCCATCTCCTTTATCCTCCCTCTTCTTCCTCCTTTCAATTTTTCTTGGTTTTATAATATCCCATGGTAATTATAGACCTAGGGTTATATTATAACATGGTTGTTTATGGAATTTATATTAATTTGGGTCTGTTCATCATACTTTTAGGGTTTATAAACCCGCGACGGGTGATTTCGGGTGTGCGTTTCCATTATGCCAAGGATTTGAGGTAGGATATCCCTTTCACAAACCTTTAACATTTAAGTTCCATCATTTTAATTTTATTATAACCTTATTTATATTATATTTTGTGCTGTGAAACTGTGTTTCTAAAGGTTTTTTGTGCAAATTATGTTTTATGACTTATTTTTTTAAAAATATAGTTGTTTTGGTATAAATGTGAACTCCTCTAGTTTTATAAATTATTCCATGAGCTTTATCACTTGGTTTATGGTATTTTGAAAATGTATTAGTATCTTTAATAACTTTATGGCATGAAAATGGTGTTTTATACCTTTTTAAGTGCTTAAAATAAGTTGTATTTCTTTAGAGTGCATGCCATGTGATAAGTAAATTGCCAAGTTGGCTTTTATGTGTCTAGTGCAATTTAAAATGATTTTTTTGGATTTATAAATACATTGGTAGAATGTAGAAAAATATTTTTGGATCCTTTTATGGATTTAAAATTTGTATTTGGTTTTACAAATAAATTTCTTTTTGTTTACAACATGTTTTGGCCTGAGTTTTCGGAAAATGGCATGTTTGACATTCTTATGAAAATGGTTGTATTTTGAATATGTAACCTGAGGGTTTCATGGGATTTATGAATGTGGTTTTATTCTTTAAATGGTGTTTATACACCTCATTAATAAAATTTAAATTCATAACTTTTTCAAATGTTATTTTTGAGAAAATTTAAAAGGCCCGTTTGGCTTTTCCTAAAAATGAAGAATGAGTGTTTTACTTGTATATACCAAGTTGTGCAATTGGGATTGTTTTATAGTCCATGAAATGATTTTATTAAATGTTTTTAGGGCTGAAAAATATGTTTTGGTATGGTTTTGAAGTGTTTTTATAATTGAAAGAGTGTTTTTAATGATTTTTATGTGCAAATCATCAATACACTCTTTGAAATTGTTTTACGAAAATATTTAGTGGTTTTTTTATTCCTGAAAGAAATGTGAAAAATGTTTGTGGGATGTTTGTGTGTTTATGGTTTGGGAATGGAATTTTTATGTGAAATGTGTATTTTATAATATTTGTAACTTTATTGAGCACTAAAGGGAATCCCGGGTATCTAGGTGGGAGGACGTGTACTAGTATGCTAGTGATCCAGTGGGGTTTGACCCTTGTTTCACCTAGAAAGTTTGATGCTGACAACACTAACTAAACTATGATGATGATGATGATGTTTGGGGACCACTATTTTATGTTTATTCTCCCTACTAGTGGCTCGGGTGCACGAGAAAGAATATTTATTATGGTCACTTTCACCGAGATACAAGGTACCCGGGGCTCACAACTGACTAGTGCCTAGGGGTGTTCCCGTGACTTGTGCTCATTTAATATTCTGTACTCACCGTTGGCATACAGTGTTTTTGGTTGGTAAATTCAGTAGTGTGTGTGATTTATTTAAATGGTAAAAATTCTTTAAATCAACCCTCTTGAAAGCTATTTTCATTTTGAAGTTGCACCGCTTTGAAAGTTTTTGCTTGCATTCTTGTTTATAAAACATGCATGTTTTCGTCTGGTAAATTGTTTTAGCATGGAACCTCATTTTAAAACCATAATTTCATATCCTGAATTTAAAACTATAAATTTATGTTTCTTTTATTTTAAAGTAATTTTCATTGGGAATAGAATATTGGGCTAACCTATTGAGTTTTAATACTCACACCTATAGTCTTCTTCTGTTTTTAGCCCTTGTGTAGGTTTCAGCTTGAGTTCGATTACCTTGGGTGATGTGTGATCATTTTGTTGGAGAGTGACCAGAGGGGTCACATTGAGTTATTTGGTTATCAAGTTTGGTCATTTGAGTTGTTTTCTTAGTTGTACTTTCAGTTTCTTGTACAAATAATGTTCAGTTCAATTTTTATATAAATTTATTTTGGGTTGTCCATTTCTTTCAGTTGTTTGTTTGATTGTTCATATATGGGCTAAATCATTCCCTTGTGTACTCTATTGATGCCCTTGGTGCTTGTCGCCATCCTGGTAGGATCGGGAACGCCTCTCGGGAATTGTCACGGGCTGGCCTGGGTGACCGACTCAGGGTTGACTTGCACTGGTTCATGACAAAATGGTATTAGAGGAGGTCAGATCTTAGAAGACCTTTCTTTTTAGAGCTCCCTGGTTATTTTGGGGATGTCAAGGTAGATGGAGTATGATTTTTGGGACTTGATGGGTAAGGGTAGGAAGAGCATCGTGAACTGTTTCTCATTCTAATCCTCGAGTTTCAATGGTAAGTCTGGTTTTATTTGTGTCCTTTGTTCTTATTGATTGTTTGGTGTTGGGATATGACAAGGAAAGTCTGAATAATGGCCTCCATGAGCTTGCAGGTCCTAGAAATCCATGTGAAGCTAGGTAATGGTCCTAATAAGTCTCTCTGTGTTAGATTTTTTTTTGACATATGGCCTCCAACCATATGGTCAACTCACCCACCGACACTAGTTCCCTTTTTTGGGTCTCTTGAACCTTTCTTGAATTCTGAATTTTTGTTTTTAAAATCCTTGTGTGAGAATTGTGGAAATGGGTTTTAAATTAATAATTATATTTTGAAAAGTGAAAAAGGGGGTTTTCAAAAATTAAATATAAGAATGGATTTGGAAGGTTTTGTTTTGTGAAAAAATGGAGGGAAGTGGAAATGATTTAATAGAATTGGATTATCCATAATCTAAACTTGTGGATTGTTGGAATAAAATGTTTTGAAATTTTGAATCATTTTAAGGTGATTCTGGATCTTTGTTTTAAATGGGGTATTTTCTGATGTTAAAATGTTTTTGAATCAAATAAATTAGTTTTGGAAATTGGTTTTGATCAGTTGGTGTTTTCCTAGAAAGGGTATTGGTCTCAATGGAACTCAGATTATGAAAATATACCTTTCTGAATTTTAAAAAAATGGGAAGGGGTTGTTTGGAGTGTCTTGGTTATTTTAAAATTTGTTAAAAATGAAAAGGGGTAGGTTTTTAAGAAAATGGTTCTTAATGAATTGTTGTTTTTTTGTGAAATATGAAAAGGGTTTTTGACTTGGTGGTTGGTGTTCATTTTAAAGGTAATTTTTTTGGAATGATGTTGTTTTGTTTTAGCCTTTGGTGTTTTCATGGGTTCTCACATGCATGGTTTTATTTATATCTGTAAGGATGGCCTATATGGAATGGTGGTTGGGTTCCTAGGGTGGCATGTAAATGTGCATATGGGTGAGACTTAATGAAACACCATTGGTGAATGTGTAAACCCTCCAAGTTAGTTTGTTTTTCAAAAGTGTTTTGAGATGAACAATTGTGGCCTTTTTATAAAACCAATGGTTATGTGGATTGATTTGTCTATGTCCTAGAAGCGTTGTTTATTCAGTAAGATTCTTTGTGATCTAGAAGTTTTACTCTTGTTGTATCTTGGGATGAGATCTTATTGGTGGCTCGGTTTTTGAGTAATGTTCATTGGGTTCCTAAAGATGTGTTTGATGTTGTGATGTGGCCATGTATAGTTCTTCGTTGGAAATCTTTCCTACTGATCAACCTAAGGATTCATTTAAAATGTTAAATCCACCTCTTTTGATGATGAATCAACCTATTTTATGGAATAAGGATCTAGTTGGGATCGATTAAAAGTGCTTCTAGTTCATGATAATTCTTTTGGACATAGTAGTTTTGTTCGGTGATGTTGATGTGTTTCATCATATTCCTTATCCATTCTGCCCCTCGTTCGGAGTGAGACAGAATTTTTATATGTATCTATGAGATCCTATTTGGATGAAGGTTTTTTTTAGTGATCATGTGACGTTTTTTTGAGTGGTGTGATCCTTATCACCTGACTGCGGTGCAGCAGATGCTTCAAGAATAAGGGCTCCAGTCATAGGCCTCAGAGTGAAGCTTTTCACGCAATCCAGAAATTGACAGAGGTGTGGAGTGCTCGATTAGGATCCTGACACCTCTTTTCTGGTAAGTTAGTTTCTATGTCAATGTTTTGGTTCCTCATTTCTGTTAATTTCCCTTTTTCTCAACAAGCGTGGTGGAATTACCCCTCACACAGTGTCTATGGTTATGCCTTCTTGGATGTGTGTTTTCAATCAATTTCCCTATGTGGACCTCTTGTGAAAATCAGGTGCAGTCTTGGTGTTACCAATTCATAGGTGCATAGTTTTGGGTAGTTTATTTCTTTTGTGGTTTTAGTGGCCAAATTAGTGGGTCTCCTTCCCTCCCATCCCCGAGTGGTGGGGGTCCAGATCCGTGCTGAAAGTATTGGCCCAGTTCATGTCCCCTCTGTTCAGGATTGGGTGGTTTAGATGTTCATGTCGTAACCCTATTAACATGGAATTGTAGGTTTTTATAGGAGTGTTTTTTGGGCTTGTGTGAGTGATGCCCAATTCTAGCTCATGTTTAATTCTTGTCTGTTCGTTTCTAGTTGGTTTCTAATGGTGGGGAGACCCACCATGGGTCTCATGGATTTTCATCCTAAGAACTTTTCTAGTGCTAGTTGTTTCTTAATGGTGGAGAGTCCATTATAGACTCCCCTAGAATATTTGGTCTTTTTTGTGCCCTTTTGTTTGTTTGATGATTGGTTTCATTGGTAGAAGTCCCAACAATCGGGTTCTTGGCTTGGTTGTGGAGGTGGTGGCTTGATATTTCCAATGATTTTCCGGAAGTGGTTCTGAGTATTGTGTTTTTTTTTTGAGCTAGAGGCTTAACATCCATTTATGGTTGATGATATTTCATTTTATTTAGAGTTTGTATCATGTTTATAGGTAATCATTATATGTTGATTTTCCAGCTGGAAAGTATTATGGCTTTTCGAGGGCGGAAAGCTTTAATGGTGGGGAGAATTGTCACACCTGGGTTTTTTTGTCTTTGTTTGGATCCTGTACATTGGAAATCCTGATCATTTTCATGGGTATTTGGTGAGATGAATATTGATTTTTTAAGTTTCATATATGTCTAATCATCCTAATTTGGGTTCCCCATTGGTTGTTTAGGAGTTTTTGAAGAAAGGGTGGTTACTTCATGATTTGGGCCAACCGTGAGCCCATATCCAGTTTTAAAAACCGAATTTGTTTCTTTTATAACTCTTTTTTTTCATCCTTTTTCACCCATTCAACTTCCCAGTTGTACTATACTGATATATTAAAACTTACTTATCCTTTTGGACCCCATATAAATTCATAATCATGGTGAAGTTGGGTTACTTATTTAGGTATTGGGCCAGCCCATGGGCCCATTTCCTGTTTTAAAAAAATAATTAGTTTCTTTTATATCTTTTTCATTTGTTAATCTTTGTTGGTGATTCCACCTCCCCCTATAAGAAAATAACCCTTTACTCACCCTCATAATCGATTAACCCTCTTTGGAGCTCATATGTGTCGCGTATTAGTGAGAAATTTCTCAGAATACCTCAAATCGCCCAGAATTGATAAGGTACATAGTTTTATACATAACTCGTTCAATTCAATCTTTTTTCAAAAAACTATTATTTACCTGGTTCTTCCAGAACTTAGGAGACTCTCAAAGAAGTTTCATCCCATTCAATGTTCTGTAGGGGTGCATATCTAATGGAATACAAAGATTTTTATAGTGGTTAAGGTGAGATTCCATCTCCTTTATCCTCCCTCTTCTTCCTCCTTTCAATTTTTCTTGGTTTTATAGTCTCCCATAGTAATGATAGATCTAGGGTTCTATTATAACATGGGTTTTAATGGAATTTATATTCATTTAGGTCTGGTCTTCAAAGTTTTATGGTTTATAAACCCGCGACGGGTGATTTCGGGTGTGCGGTTCCTTTACGCCAAGGATTTGAGGTAGGATATCCCATGAAAAAACCTTTATCATTTAAGTTTCATAATTTTAATTCTATTATAACCTTATTTATATGATATTTACTGCTGTGAAACTTTGGTTCTAAAGGTTTTGTGTGAAAATTATGTTTTATGACTTATTTTGTTAAAAATATAGTTGTTTTGGTATAAATGTGAACGCGTCTAGTTTGATAAATTATTCCATGAGCTTTCGCACTTGGTTTATGGTATTTTTAATATGTATCAGTATCTTTAATAACTTTATGTCATGGAAATGGTGTTTTATACCTTTTTAAGTGCTTAACATAAGTTGTTTTTTTAGAGTGCATGACATGTGATTAGTAAATTGCCCGGTTGGCTTTTATGTGTCTAGTGCAATTTAAAATGATTTGTTTGGATTTATAAATACATTGGAAGCATGTAGAAAAATATTTTTGGGATCCTTTTATGGATTTAAAATTTGTATTTGGTTTTACAAATAAATGGGTTTTTGTTTACAACATGTTTTGGCCTGAGTTTTCGGAAAATGGCATGTTTGACATTCTTATGAAAATGGTTGTATTTTGAATATGTAACCTGAGGGTTTTATGGGATTTATGAATGTGTTTTGATTCTGTAAATGGTGTTTATAAACGTCCTTAATAAAATTTAAATTCATAACTTTTTCAAATGTTAGTTTTGAGAAAATTTAAAAGGCCTGTTTGGCCTTTCCTAAAAATGAAGAATGAGTGTTTTACTTGTCGCAGGCTGGCCTGGGTGACCGGTTCAGGGTTGACTCGGACTGTTTCATGACAAATATTGTTAGTGAACGTGTGTAAACTATAAGATTCAATTACATTCAAATCATATATAAATCATAATTAATTAAGATGGTGTCAAGTGAGCTGATCCCTAGTGTTTGAATAATCACATAAGTGTATGTGATTCTTTCCAAGAAAACAAGGAGAAGTTTTAGTGCATTCAGTTATTGCACTGAGGAAGAAGAAAGTGAGATATCCAAATACTAGAGGTATTGGATCCCATGCAATCCATACATGAAGTAGGTGAGTTTTGAGACTGAATCCAGAAAGATTAAAGAAGATATTTTATCTGAGTATTCAATAATTTAGAATCCAAGAACATAGAAAGTGCTGATATTGTGAAAGATCACTCTTTCATATTAATATTCTTGAAGAGGTTGTGTGAACCATTGGCACACATCTAAGTGAGTCTAGGTATCCATTAGAAGAAATAATTTCCTGAGCATTGTTGAACTGAGCACTGATCAAAGAAAGTGATTAGAATTATTGAGCAAGGCCAACAGACCTTACCAAAGGCTGTTGAAGATTCTTGAAGAGATACACAGGTAAGTGTGATTCATCAAGCCTGTGTGGGAAGATCAGAAGATCATCTACAGTGAATAAAATAATAACTTATATAAGGAAGTTTCTTGTGTGACTCGAGAGCTAGAAGACCCCTGGGAGATTCATGGAGGAGAAGAAGTCTTCAGTGGGACTCTAAAGCAGGCCAGTTGGACTATGGTAACATTGTGTGAAGAAGTATAAAGAACCTATTGTGGGTCTTAGGGGAGATACAGTGTGACTCTATATCGACCATTGTAATTACTTACTAAATTATAGTGGAGAATCTATGTTGGGGAGAATAACCAACATAGCAAAGAGTATGTCTTTTAACTAAACCTTGTAAATCCTTTTGTTCAGTGCCTTTACATTTACAACATCATTCTAGGTAAGGCTGAGAGACACAAGAAGAGTGTATTGATGCTTTAACTAGCCATAGAGGTTTTATTGAGAATAATCAATTAGTAAAAAAAATTAAAAGGGATCACTTATTCACCCCATCCCCCTCTCAGTGATTCACACTAATCTTGGCACTTTTATGGGTATTAGATATAGGTTTCCTCTAAAAGATTCAAGAGAGTATTTATGAAGTGAATATTTGAGAAGATGAGTGAGAAACCTTGAATAGAGATTTCTTCCAAGATTCGGAAAAACAAAAAGAAGAAACAGGCAAGGGAGATGAAGAAGAAGCTTACAACTAATGGGGAGACACCTTCTACTGAAGGTAATATGAATGCTACAACATGTGATAAAGCCTGTTAAATCTGTGATGATGATAGATCAATTAGTGATCCTAAATATGTACTCAAATATCATCTAAATAATGTCCCTAGAGAATTGGCAATACATATTGTTGTAACCATTAGTGCTCTTCAAGATAAAAAATTACAGCTCGAAGAAGAAGCTAATTCCATGGAAGAATCATTGGATAAAAGGGTTGGGATATCCAACACTCTCACAAAACTAGTGAAGACCAAGGAAGATACAATTTATCTTTGTAATGAAAGGAATACTCAAGTCACTGAAGAATTTTAGGGAAATATTTGTGAGAAATAATTCTTTGAAATTGTATATCTAGAATCTTTCCATGAATTTGAAAAGTTGCACAAAGTTTCTATGGTTGTAAAAGCTACTCAACTAGAAGACAAATCCAACAAGCTAAAGGAGTTTGACATCTATTTGTAACAATTATGAAATGTTCCTGAAGAACAAATAACAATGCAGAAAGAGAATTGTGAAAGTAAGCTAAGATCAGTTGAGGATGAGAATAACTCTCTCAATGTGAAATGTTTAGAATTAGAGGTGAAATTGAAAAATCAGCAATCACCCCAAGATTAAACTTCCCAATAATATGAAAGAAGATATATTTTCACTCAAGTTTTTATTGAGGAATATTATTCCAAAAGGAACATCAGATCATCCTCTAATCTTATGGAAACATCCTCTAAGAAGAAGGTATTCCATAACCTATTTATTTCTATTTCTACTAATATAGTTTCATCTGCAAGTACAGGTTCAAAACCAAAAGCTGAGAAGATGTGGATTGATAAAAAATGATGATGCATCCATCAAAACTTCAAGGGTGGATATTTGAATGATTAAGAATAGAAACTCTTAGAATGATTCTCCAAATAAAGAGAGACAATTCCAAAAACAAAAATGCACTAAATCTAGAAAGACCAATACACCAAGAAAAAGAAGAAGATTTATTGGCTAATGTTGCTGTTGTTGAAAGTTTGGGCATCAGGCCAATGATTTCTGGCATAATATGTTAGAATATGAAAATTTTGGAAGGCCTACATTCATGGAAAGTAGATGTGAAGAAATGAAGAAACCTTCAATGCTAAGGAAGAATGCACAGATGAAAAAGAATCTATCTACTGAAAAAATATTTGAATATCTTGAAGACTTTTATGATAATTGAAACAGAAGTGGTTGATAAGCCCCTGAAAGAGGATAATATTATTTGTTTATATTATAATATTCATGTTATTTATTAATCATAAACACCATTTTTAGTTCATTTTACAATTTGAACATTATTTCATATTATAATTGTAATTCCTTCTTAAAATGCACTATTACATGGTATATTTTTTTAACACAATATAAAATAACCAATGATCTTGATTTTATTTTCATATTTTATTTTTAGGTCTCCCATGCTACAAGGAACAATTCACTTTTTTTAGAACTTCAAGATTCACATTATAAGACTGCCAAAGTTGTCCTTAAAGCAACAACATTTTGGGAAAAGTAAACTGGAAAATATCCCAATAAATAGATTGTATTGGCCACAATCCAAGCCTAATAATTCTGAAAATTGAAATAAAGATATAGAAAATAAAGGGTAACATTTCATAAAATAATTAAAAGAGCTAATTCGGGGTGATAAATGGAGTTTCATGCGGCCCAATTTGGAGATAAAATTCTGGGCCAGATTCTATAGCCGAGAAACAAATCCCACCAATTTAATCATATCTCGGAAACTACAAATTATTTTGGCCAGAAATTTTAAAAAGAGTTAGGGGACATCTGTATCTTCATTGCATTCATATATGTCCCACTATAATTAGTCCATATAGAATCTCATTTAGGCACTTATGTTCAGTGGATGAAATCTGTCTGCCACCTCAGGTCAATAGTGGAAAAGTCTAAGTTCCACAAGATTTCCACCACCCTAATCCTACAATACTCAAATGGTATGTTTTAACTATTATAGGATCAACCCAAGGCTCCCAAAATACCTATTTAATTCAGTGGTTTTTTATTATTTATCATCTTTGTTTCTTGGTTTCATTATAGTGTTATGTTTCCACTTTGCGTTTTTAATCACATTTCTTTCTTGTGTAAGTTGTTCAATTCATCTTAGTTTCATAATAAAAGTTCTTCTTATCCTTTTATTCTTTTACTCTTCGTATCGCATTGATACTTTTGTATCATGTTGTGAATTTATTCACACCAAACAATGTTAAATTATCACACAATGGTGGAGTGATCGTTATATCATTGTTTTTTTACTTCTCCATTTCCTCTATCCTGAGTCTACCTCCCGCTTCCATTGAAACCACAACATAAATAGAGGGATAACACTCTTATGGGTTGATCCAATGTGGTATAAAGGGTCTATATTTGATTTTATTTATCACCCCATTAATTTATAATCACTTATTTTAATTGAGAGTTTTATTTTATGATTTTAAAACTTCTTCGTCCTTGTTGAATTTTAAGGCTACATAATTCAAGTGCTAATAAGAACCTTTATCTTGGAGTGATCATAAATTTGATCCTTAAACTGTATTGGCGATTAGTATTATAGTGTGTTGGTATTAAACTAGTAAGTGATGAAGCTGATTTATTTTCTTGAATAAACCCATCTCAAATATAAGAAAATGAAACCGTTAAAAAATAATTTCATCCAATCCACCCGAAGTGATAACCAAGGATCTACTCATTCTTTTAAGTTGAATTCATGTAATCCTACTAGAATTCAATTAAACCCATATAAAATCAATCCATGTTGTCCACTTCATAGCCAAAAAAATCCATAGAATGTATGTGACTGTAGGTTACTTCTTTGGTCTCTGAGGATTCGACAACCCAAGCTAAACTACAAGCGACCACTTAACCCTAAAAACATGGGTAAATTTGGGCGAGACCAAATTTTTGCACCATTTTTAGGGACCCAATAAATTCATCTCAACCCTGATTATATTCTCCCCAATTTCTTCTATTCTCATCCAAATTCTATTATCTTCTCCCTTTCTCATTTTTTTTCTTTTGGCGCATGTCTACCTACACCCGTGGCCAATCAAACTGTCTAGTTAGGGTGGATAGTTCTGGGGTTGGGGAGTTAAGTACACAAATGGAACTCTTTACATTATATAATAACCTTACTAATACTCCATAGTAAAAAATTGATCCCATTTCAATGGAAGGTCTTCAAAGAAACCAACTCATAAACCTGGGTGGGAACCAAAATGGAAATCCAAATGAGGCAGCCGCAAACTTGGGGAATGCAGTCGATCAAACCATGAATGACTACCTCACACCTGCCTGGACCAATTCACTCTCTTTCATTATTCATGCTTCCCTAGGATAATCCCACTATGTTTTCAAACCTCAGGTCTTAAACCACCTTCCAATATCTTGTGGGATGGTGTTAGAAATGCCATACCTTTATGTCAAAGATTTCAATGACATTATTGAAACCATGTGCCAACCACATCAACTTGAGTCAGCAAAGATGGGGTTCTTTCCTTTCTCACTAAAGTATTGATTAATGAATTGGTTAAAAAAACTAAGACCTACATCAATCCACTATTGGGGCCAATTTCAAAGATAATTTTACAAAAAATACTTCCCCCATCAAAAAACAATTTCACTTAAAAAGGGAATTAAAAAAATTTTGAAAAAGAAGGGGAGTCATTTTATGAAACATGGGGAAGGTTCAGAGACACAATAAACATGGTTCCACACCATGGTTTTTTTATTCCTGAACAAGTGATAATTTTCTATGAAGGGTTGGGCTCGAGGAACAACAATTTATTAACATGATGTGTAATGGGGCCTTTAAAAACAAATCCCCAAATGATGCTTACGAGTATCTAGAAATCCTTGATAAACAAAACCAAACATGGGGAACATCACCTTACTATGAGAATCCATAAAAATCTACTAGAATGAATATACTTAGAGAAGATTAAATCTTTAGGGATAAACTTGTTTCACTCACTAAGAAGGTCGAGGAGATCGATCTTAGGAAGGTTCATGAAATTCAAACTGTTGACCCTGTTTTCATAATTTATGACAAACATGACCACAAGACTCACAACATCCCAACCATTCCTTCCATTAAAGATGTTCCTCTAGGAGGACCACCAGTGGAGTTCAATGATCTAAACTTTCAGAAGCCACAATACCAAAACACTTTCCATCCAAGGTACAATGACCATCCCAGATTCTGTTGGAAAGATAACCAACAACCTAACCAACCAAAAGGACCAAACCCCTACCCTCCACAAAATTTTACAAGCCATAACCAGTTCCAACCACAACTAGTCCAATAACAAAACCCTCCTATCCAATACCAACAACCCATCCAGCAACCCATGCAATAACTAACCCAACAACCAAATTATCCTCCTGGGATAAACCAACCATCACAAGCCCCTACTCAATCTATCCCTCTAACAATCCTTGAAAAATTGTGTAAAAAAATGGAGAAAATGAACTCATTAGAATCATCCCTTAAACATTAACTACGAACCATTAAAACTGGGAAGATTCCCATGCCTGATCAGGCGGTACCATAATCAACTTTAAGGGGAGAATCCAGTTACACACAAACCTCTCTTGAACATATCAAAGAAATAACTATGTTAAGAAGTTTTAAATCCATTGAGAAACCTAAAAAATTCATTCCATAACCATTAAAATCTTTATCAATGCATGAAAATGATGAATAACCACCCATAGATTCTGAAAAACCCAATGAGAATTTGAAGGAAATACAACCACACCAAAAAATAAAACAATCTGCTCCCTTCCCTTAACACATGAGAGGAAAATATAAACTAAAACTGAATGAAACTTTGATGGAAATCATATCTCATGATAATTTGAACATCCCCCTTCAAGATGAAATCCAAAACATTCTGGCCTACTCAAATTACCTTATGGACTTGTGCACTTTTAAAAGGAATTTTTTACATAAAAACCAAGTCCTTTTGGCTGCTAATGTGAGTACCACCATTCAAGGGACCATTCCTCCAATGTTCAAAGATCCAGGATGTCCATAAATCAATGTTGAGATATAAGAGAACAAAGTTTTCAAATCCCTTTGTGATCAGGGAGCTAGTGTGAACCTCATTCCTTATGCCATGTATTTTCAGTTAGGGCTCGAAGAACTCTAACCCACATATTTCACTCTTCAAATTTATGATCGTAGTGTTCGAGTTCTTAATTGGATATTAAAGGATGTTTTGGTGAAAGTTGAAAATTTTATTTACCCAGATGACTTCATTGTCCTTGAAAATCACCCAAGCTTAAGTCCTAGGGAGAAACCCCCCATTATCCTTGGTCATCCCTTCCTTACAACAATCAACTCTGTTATCCGAGTCTGAAATGGTAAAATGACCATCTCCTTTAGAATATTGAGTCTAGTCTTGAACATATACAATGAAAACTCTCAAATTGGGGATGATTAAGAGATACATGAGATTAATTTGATTGGTAGTGTTGATAGTGAACTCAAGGAACATAAAGGGATTACTGAAGGATCTTTAAGTCAAGAAGAGTTTGATTTTTTTATTCACATAAGGGAAATTTGTCTCCTTGGTTTGAATATATTTCAGATAGCTCTATTGATAATTTTCTTAAATCACCAATCAATTATACCATTATTTAAATAAATAACATTAAGTCCATACCAATTCATGACACTAATATGGATAATTTAGTGGATGAAAATTCTGTTCACAAGGAACCAATTCTATCAAGAAATCTGAACACAGAAACTGGCTTCAATACAAAGTCTCATCCCTTATTGGAAAGTGATAACCAATCAGATCTCGAATTGAAGTCCCTACCTCCATCACTCAAGTATGCTTTCTTAGGGGACAATCGATCCTTTCCTGTTTTCATTTCTTCCTCTCTTGAATCCAATCAAGAGATAATTCTTTTGGATGTCCTAAGAAAGCATAAGAAATCAATTGGATGGACCCTTTCAGATATCCCTGGGATTAGCCCACTCATTTGAACTCATAGGATTGTTCTTTGTAGAGACCCGTATCTTGACGTACATAGACTTTACATTACTTTTGCGGAATACTTAGTACATAACAAAAACACACACTAAAGGATCGTAATAGTTTAGTGTCTTTGGAAACTCGGAACGTAATCTTCTAATCGTGGTGGAAGTTCTTCAGTATCTCCCATAAAGATCTTCCTTTTTTTTTACCTAAAACCTTTCTTTATATCCTGGGGAAAAGAAAACATAAAAGGGTGAGCTCAAATGCTCAGCAAGGGCAATAAAGGAAATAAAAATCATATCATATCTTTTTTAAAATCATAACCTGCAAAAGAGATCATAAAATCTTAATAAATCATAGAAGTGAAAATGAGATCCCAATAATCATAACATGAAACTTGAAACTTTTTGGCATGCACACATAATCATGGAAAATCATTTCTTGTTAGTCATGACTTATTTCCAAGACTATCTTAGTGGACAAAGTCCCTTTCTGAACCGAGTTCACTCCTCGTTTCAGTCCTGTATCACTGAACCGAAATAACCTTCCGTTCCAGCCATGTCTATCTCATGAGATATAAAATCTTTACCCAATGCATTGGAGGGAGATATAGGTCCCACCCATCTTATAATGAATCCTTTCTTATGTGTGCCACATAATAATAAATCATACATCATCGCATAACCCATGTAATAAAAATGGGATTCTTAAACAACATGACATCATAAAACAATTCATATAAGATAAAGGAATTCATAAAAATGTTTCCATCACAACATAATCAAATCCATGTAATAATAGGGGTAAAAACAGAACCCTTTTATTATCTTAGATGGAAAATAATTTTGATAATATACTTGAACTTCATTCTTGAGGAAAATATCCTTTCTACTTCAAAAACACTTTTCCTTTCTTAACATGTCATGCAATTTTAAAATAAAAGAAGTTTATTAAAAATAAACTTGAAAACTTGTAAAGGAAGCTTCTTGGAAATAATGTTTTAAAAATCCATTCATGCCGTATAAGTTAAAAAAAAACATTCTTCGTATTTTTGTCGGAAAAGTCAAAAAGTACCTCGTACGAAAAACGACAAAAGATTCCTTTCATGCATATTACTAAAAACTCACCTAAGGGAAAAAATGGATTTAAACAATTGTAGGTGGATGTAAATAATATTACATATTGATGAAACATGGATGTGGATGATAAAATACATCCCAGTAAGTACTTACGAATAAACAATCTCGGATAAAAATGAGATTGCGATATTTCCCTTACCTTAGGTCCAATTTGCTTCGTATGTGTCCGAAACTCCTGTATAATGATTTAAATAATGTCATTGACTTATTACAGAATCATATTCATTGTTATGATATCATATATGGTTCACTTATGACATTATATTACCCGTTCTTTTGTAAATTCCATGTTAAAGAAGCGTTTTGGGTAAAATCGTTTCATTTATCGTAGGTGTTTTGACTTGTTGTTCTTGACATCATTATTACTTATATCATGATTTACTTACTTCCAGAATATAAAATATGATTTATATATCATATATATTCAGTATATATATATATATAATAGATAGATAAATAAAATGAAAAACACCGTTCATGGAGACGGTAGTCCGTACGTACGCATGAACGCTGTTTTTCTTTCCTTATTGTCTTGAAATGGAAGTAAGTAGATGACATACATATTTATATATATACATAAATCCAGTAGCTTTATAATGTCATATATTTCATTATTATTTCTTATATATACATTATAATCATTCTTAAATGGTTAACATGGAGAATGAATCTCATCGCGTCGTGGAGACGGTAGTCCGTACGTACGCACGAGCGATGATATCATTTCCATAAATACTGAATTGAATTGGAGTGGATTATACAATATATCAGAATCAATATGATGTTGTAATAACTATGTATAGTTATTCTTTACACCATTATACCCATCCATGTAAGGTGGTGGTGGAAAATAGATTACACCACGGCGTGGAGATGGTATTCCGTACGTACGCACGCGCGGTGATTTCTTTTTCCGTAGGATGGATAGATGGTGAAATAGGGCTGTTTCATACTTATAATAACATATCAGTATATGAGTGATACTGATGTTATTACTTCATAATGAAACAACCTAAGAAGAAGAAGTGGAAGAAGAAATAAAGATGAAAGAATTGGTAACGGTAATTACCTCTTCTTTGAAGTGCCTCTTTGAGACCTCCTCTTAGGGCACTAGAATTGGTCTTTGAGGAAGACCAGAACCACTAGGATGTTGCTAGGGAAGTGGAGAAGAGATTTTGGCAGGGGTTGGCCGAGCTTGAGTGCTCAAATTGGTGTGAGGAGGAGGGGGAGGAGGTGCCCTTTTATAAGGGAGGAGAGGGGCACCTTAGGAATACCTCAAAATATTATTTTATATTAAAGTCAAAATCGGTTTATAATGGTTCCAAAGGGTCTTATTTTGAAGCTAAAGTGGGGATGGGTAGAAATCCTATCAACCAATAGAATTTAGACAAGTTTAGGATATTATTTTAACCTTATCAATTAGATTTAACTCTAAGTTAAATAATTTAACTTTTACCATGTCTTTTTGTTTTCTTTCACTATATGGTTAATACACTTACTATAACATGCCAAACGAACCCCAAATTTTTTATTATTAATATATATATCCTTATCTAAGTCCTTTGGCCGAACCTTAGATTTTTAGGAATAATATAACAATTAATAATATAATATTTGATTTAAAAACTATTTTGTGTCAATTTTGACACTATTTGATATATGATTTTTGTGAAAGTCATAACAGAATTAAATGTTCGAACCAAGTTGATTAAATCAACATTAATATATCATAGTAACCTATAAAATTAGTGGAATTCATAAAAAATCTCAAATTACATTTATTTTGGTGTTTATAACATCAATTATGTCAATATTTTATTAATAAGATAATTACTGCATCATCGTTGTGTCATAAATAAATTAACTTATTTGATGTCTAAAAATTACAAATAAAATACCATCATGTAGAAAATCTTTTTAGCTTTCTAATGAATATTTACAATCGAATTTAAAAATGATTTACTTATTAAACTTTGATTTTAACTATTTTAACCTTTCTTTAAATAAATTAATAATAAATGTCCTAATCTAATCCAAGTGGGCCTAAATGGTCATATTTTATTCCTAAGTTTGTTTTTGGTCGAATTACACTTGTCCAATAGAATTAGGACATGTGTTAGGGTAATAGTAATATCATATTTACCCTTAGTTACCCTATTTACTATTAACCGCGGTAAAAAAAAGTAAAAAGTTACTATTCACCAAAAATTATTTTCATCTCATTGAACCACATTTTAGTCCTTGATATTAACCGTGTCTGTCGGATTTTCAAAATTCTATTCACAGAAGCGGTAAAATTAAGTTTTATGCAAAATTCAGTTTTTTAACCTACCACTTAGTAGTTTCACTATTCATCAAAAATTGATGTTTTTCAGAACAATGCCAAAATTTCATCCTAAGCTATATTTCATATTCCGAATTCAAAAATAAAATCTATTTTACCAAATTCATAACATAGAAGTTGCATTAATTAATTTTATAATTAAATCCCGCTGTTAAAATAAATAGCGTGTTTTTAGGAAACAATATATATCAAAAGATTGACACTTGATTATGTCTGGTTTAAATGTGAAATTACAACCAATGACCAACATTGTATTAAATTGTAAAAATATATTCTAAATATACTTTAAAACCACTCAAATTAATAATTTATCACTATTAATTATTTTGATTAAAAAAGTTGTTTTTAATTATAAATTAGTAATTTTCACTATTCATCAGAATATGAAAGTTATCCGAAAAGTACCAAAATTTCACCTTAGGCTAAATTCGATACTCTGAATCCAAGAATGAAGTTCATTTTGAAAAATAAGATTTACAGAATTTTAAAAAGTGGTTATTACTATTCATAACGGCTAGTTTTAATAATATTTTAATAGCATATCATTTTTTCGTGAAACTCAGTATTACGTACCACACACGCTATCGAGGAAGGTTGCGATTGCGTGTAATGCAAGGAAAGTCAAGGATGCGTGTTGTGCAAGCTCCTTTTGGTGTAGCGTACAACACAAGACATTAGTGAAATAATAATAATAATAAAAATAATGTTTTTCATAAAATCTCGGGCTGTTACATTCTACCCCCCTTAAAATGAATTTCGCCCTCGAAATTCGTCGGGGTTATAAATGGTTTACTATTCGAAAGTTTCTTTAATAGAAACCCACATCGTAAAAAGGAATACCAAAACTTGGCTTTAATAACTAAAGTATGAAATGTAACGATTACCCAAATAAACTAATCACTGGGTTTCCACATAGGTGAAAATATGGATATGGAAGAGAAATCTAACCATCATGTTCTGATGGAGAGTGGTAGAGAACATGGCTATGGAAAAGCCAGTAATCACAAATCCATAAATTTGTGACGATCTAAGGTACCATCTGATTCATCAGGTATAAGAGAACTAGGACAACATTTTTGGTTTTCAAGATCATTTCCCTAAAGTTAAAGAATTTGAATTAGAATAAATACTTACTGTACAATCTCACTGTTGTTCGTGCCTTTAACAATTTCCACTTCATCTCTTAAATAAATGAAGTTGAATTTGTTATTCGTGAAGTGTTAGCAGATCATGTGATAGAATGACGGGTCATTCCATCTGTCTCAAAAGGTTAGCAAAATTTATATACATAAGTCGATCTATAGTGGAATTAATCATATATGGTTCCTAAAATGGGCTTATACTTCATATATCATACTGCTTAATATAATAACACTAGTTTCTACTAAACAGGGACTTCCTGTAGGTCAGTGGTAGGCGATAAAGGCCAGTCGCACTTCAGTTGTGGGTTCGCTTCCTACAGCCTTGTCCGAAGCGATGGGCTGTCGCCCGTCCTGCAGGTTGTCCTTTTTATAAAACTATATTACTATAACATCCCATCAATAATATCGAAAATCTTCTATCCTTAAACAATACTAACTTATGTCCAACATAATCCATTGTAATCTTTAGGCTTATCCATAATACTGCAGTCCACACTCATAATATAGTGACAACGATTACCAGAGATTTAATATTGTCGTTGATCCCCACATATCATAAGATATGTCTTGTTGGTCACATTCCAAACATTCAAAGTCCTTAATCGTGTATTCTCTTGAATACCTTAGTGAAAACATGAGTGCAGTTAAAAGTTAACACTTTCCACATACCAAAATCCTCAAAATTCTATATACTCAAACCATGATATCACTTAGTCCTTATATCAATCATGAGCTCATGAATACAATCAAACATCTCATTATCTTCTTATCCTTTCATTATGCACTTATCATCTACTTTCCAAAAGTATCTGAATAACCTTTCATGGTTACTAGTACCATTCATCATACACTTTCAAAACATAAGGAAAGACAATAGTGTAACAATCCTTAGATGTATCCTTATTCCATGAGATTACTTATACAACATTACACATGATAAACATGTAATCATTCCACTACATTCTTAGACCATTGACCGAGCTTCAACATTTCTTTCATCTCACATATCATTTGTAGTTTCTTCATCATCATCAACATAAATACTTCCCATACGACCATACTGATTCTCTTCATGAGACTTTCCCTTAGGGCATTGGTTTGCATAATGCCCGTACATTCCACATTTAAAACATTTAACCATTGTTGATGTCGTAGCAATACCATTATCCTCATCCATGGTGTTAACTGAACCTTTTCCTTTGCACTTACTTGCTTTGTGTCCTT
The DNA here is from genome assembly GCA_963277665.1 of Viscum album. Lineage (NCBI taxonomy): Eukaryota > Viridiplantae > Streptophyta > Magnoliopsida > Santalales > Viscaceae > Viscum > Viscum album. The sequence continues at coordinate 1,064,152,904 of OY728134.1, read as the reverse complement.
CTTTTCCACACCCAAAGCATCTTCCAGTTCCTTTGAAACATTCTCCTTGATGCCTCTTCCCACATGATTTACATAGGGGGAATTGAACTTTCTTTCCTCTATGATCATCATGAAACTCCATCTTTCTCTTATTAGCCGAGTCAGGAAACTTACCAAATTTTACTTTATTGATCATATTATGAGATTGCTGATTCGGCATAATAATGATGTTTGGACTTCCAAATCCCATTTCATTATGAAGAATATCATTCCATTGTCCATCATATCCTCCATTATCGTGAATCATCTTGATTCCAGCCGTTGTCTAAAACCCAAAAAGAATAGTGTGAGAGTCAAAAATCATGCTAGAGAAACAACATAGTAAAGGGAAAGTATCCTCAATACCTAACTTCTTAGGTTTAATCTAATATCATTACCATAGTTCTAGGAATATATCCTATACGTATACTTATCCTTAGGGACATCCCTAGACATACCTTAGAAATATCTCTAGAAATCTCACTAACGTTTTCGCATCCTAGTTTCCAAAGGTTGACTAAACCTTTCCTCTGATACCAACTGTAGAGACCCGTATCTTGACGTACATAGACTTTACATTACTTTTGCGGAATACTTAGTACATAACAAAAACACACACTAAAGGATCGTAATAGTTTAGTGTCTTTGGAAACTCGGAACGTAATCTTCTAATCGTGGTGGAAGTTCTTCAGTATCTCCCATAAAGATCTTCCTTTTTTTTTACCTAAAACCTTTCTTTATATCCTGGGGAAAAGAAAACATAAAAGGGTGAGCTCAAATGCTCAGCAAGGGCAATAAAGGAAATAAAAATCATATCATATCTTTTTTAAAATCATAACCTGCAAAAGAGATCATAAAATCTTAATAAATCATAGAAGTGAAAATGAGATCCCCATAATCATAACATGAAACTTGAAACTTTGTGGCATGCACACATAATCATGGAAAATCATTTCTTGTTAGTCATGACTTATTGCCAAGACTATCTTAGTGGACAAAGTCCCTTTCTGAACCGAGTTCACTCCTCGTTTCAGTCCTGTATCACTGAACCGAAATAACCTTCCGTTCCAGCCATGTCTATCTCATGAGATATAAAATCTTTACCCAATGCATTGGAGGGAGATATAGGTCCCACCCATCTTATAATGAATCCTTTCTTATGTGTGCCACATAATAATAAATCATACATCATCGCATAACCCATGTAATAAAAATGGGATTCTTAAACAACATGACATCATAAAACAATTCATATAAGATAAAGGAATTCATAAAAATGTTTCCATCACAACATAATCAAATCCATGTAATAATAGGGGTAAAAACAGAACCCTTTTATTATCTTAGATGGAAAATAATTTTGATAATATACTTGAACTTCATTCTTGAGGAAAATATCCTTTCTACTTCAAAAACACTTTTCCTTTCTTAACATGTCATGCAATTTTAAAATAAAAGAAGTTTATTAAAAATAAACTTGAAAACTTGTAAAGGAAGCTTCTTGGAAATAATGTTTTAAAAATCCATTCATGCCGTATAAGTTAAAAAAAACATTCTTCGTATTTTTGTCGGAAAAGTCAAAAAGTACCTCGTACGAAAAACGACAAAAGATTCCTTTCATGCATATTACTAAAAACTCACCTAAGGGAAAAAATGGATTTAAACAATTGTAGGTGGATGGAAATAATATTACATATTGATGAAACATGGATGTGGATGATAAAATACATCCCAGTAAGTACTTACGAATAAACAATCTCGGATAAAAATGAGATTGCGATATTTCCCTTACCTTAGGTCCAATTTGCTTCGTATGTGTCCGAAACTCCTGTATAATGATTTAAATAATGTCATTGACTTATTACAGAATCATATTCATTGTTATGATATCATATATGGTTCACTTATGACATTATATTACCCGTTCTTTTGTAAATTCCATGTTAAAGAAGCGTTTTGGGTAAAATCGTTTCATTTATCGTAGGTGTTTTGACTTGTTGTTCTTGACATCATTATTACTTATATCATGATTTACTTACTTCCAGAATATAAAATATGATTTATATATCATATATATTCAGTATATATATATATATATAATAGATAGATAAATAAAATGAAAAACACCGTTCATGGAGACGGTAGTCCGTACGTACGCATGAACGCTGTTTTTCTTTCCTTATTGTCTTGAAATGGAAGTAAGTAGATGACATACATATTTATATATATCCATAAATCCAGTAGCTTTATAATGTCATATATTTCATTATTATTTCTTATATATACATTATAATCATTCTTAAATGGTTAACATGGAGAATGAATCTCATCGCGTCGTGGAGACGGTAGTCCGTACGTACGCACGAGCGATGATATCATTTCCATAAATACTGAATTGAATTGGAGTGGATTATACAATATATCAGAATCAATATGATGTTGTAATAACTATGTATAGTTATTCTTTACACCATTATACCCATCCATGTAAGGTGGTGGTGGAAAATAGATTACACCACGGCGTGGAGACGGTATTCCGTACGTACGCACGCGCGGTGATTTCTTTTTCCGTAGGATGGATAGATGGTGAAATAGGGCTGTTTCATACTTATAATAACATATCAGTATATTAGTGATACTGATGTTATTACTTCATAATGAAACAACCTAAGAAGAAGAAGTGGAAGAAGAAATAAAGATGAAAGAATTGGTAACGGTAATTACCTCTTCTTTGAAGTGCCTCTTTGAGACCTCCTCTTAGGGCACTAGAATTGGTCTTTGAGGAAGACCAGAACCACTAGGATGTTGCTAGGGAAGTGGAGAAGAGATTTTGGCAGGGTTTGGCCGAGCTTGAGTGCTCAAATTGGTGTGAGGAGGAGGGGGAGGAGGTGCCCTTTTATAAGGGAGGAGAGGGGCACCTTAGGAATACCTCAAAATATTATTTTATATTAAAGTCAAAATCGGTTTATAATGGTTCCAAAGGGTCTTATTTTGAAGCTAAAGTGGGGATGGGTAGAAATCCTATCAACCAATAGAATTTAGACAAGTTTAGGATATTATTTTAACCTTATCAATTAGATTTAACTCTAAGTTAAATAATTTAACTTTTACCATGTCTTTTTGTTTTCTTTCACTATATGGTTAATACACTTACTATAACATGCCAAACGAACCCCAAATTGTTTATTATTAATATATATATCCTTATCTAAGTCCATTGGCCGAACCTTAGATTTTTAGGAATAATATAACAATTAATAATATAATATTTGATTTAAAAACTATTTTGTGTCAATTTTGACACTATTTGATATATGATTTTTGTGAAAGTCATAACAGAATTAAATGTTCGAACCAAGTTGATTAAATCAACATTAATATATCATAGTAACCTATAAAATTAGTGGAATTCATAAAAAATTTCAAATTACATTTATTTTGGTGTTTATAACATCAATTATGTCAATATTTTATTAATAAGATAATTACTGCATCATCGTTGTGTCATAAATAAATTAACTTATTTGATGTCTAAAAATTACAAATAAAATACCATCATGTAGAAAATCTTTTTAGCTTTCTAATGAATATTTACAATCTAATTTAAAAATGATTTACTTATTAAACTTTGATTTTAACTATTTTAACCTTTCTTTAAATAAATTAATAATAAATGTCCTAATCTAATCCAAGTGGGCCTAAATGGTCATATTTTATTCCTAAGTTTGTTTTTGGTCGAATTACACTTGTCCAATAGAATTAGGACATGTGTTAGGGTAATAGTAATATCATATTTACCCTTAGCTACCCTATTTACTATTAACCGCGGTAAAAAAAAGTAAAAAGTTACTATTCACCAAAAATTATTTTCATCTCATTGAACCACATTTTATTCCTTGATATTAACCGTGTCTGTCGGATTTTCAAAATTCTATTCACAGAAGCGGTAAAATTAAGTTTTATGCAAAATTCAGTTTTTTAACCTACCACTTAGTAGTTTCACTATTCATCAAAAATTGATGTTTTTCAGAACAATGCCAAAATTTCATCCTAAGCTATATTTCATATTCCGAATTCAAAAATGAAATCTATTTTACCAAATTCATAACATAGAAGTTGCATTAATTAATTTTATAATTAAATCCCGCTGTTAAAATAAATAGCGTGTTTTTAGGAAACAATATATATCAAAAGATTGACACTTGATTATGTCTGGTTTAAATGTGAAATTACAACCAATGACCAACATTGTATTAAATTGTAAAAATATATTCTAAATATACTTTAAAACCACTCAAATTAATAATTTATCACTATTAATTATTTTGATTAAAAAAGTTGTTTTTAATTATAAATTAGTAATTTTCACTATTCATCAGAATATGAAAGTTATCCGAAAAGTACCAAAATTTCACCTTAGGCTAAATTCGATACTCCGAATCCAAGAATGAAGTTCATTTTGAAAAATAAGATTTACAGAATTTTAAAAAGTGGTTATTACTATTCATAACGGCTAGTTTTAATAATATTTTAATAGCATATCATTGTTTCGTGAAACTCAGTATTACGTACCACACACGCTATCGAGGAAGGTTGCGATTGCGTGTAATGCAAGGAAAGTCAAGGATGCGTGTTGTGCAAGCTCCTTTTGGTGTAGCGTACAACACAAGACATTAGTGAAATAATAATAATAAAAAAAATAATGTTTTTCATAAAATCTCGGGCTGTTACATTCTTGAATTTGAATACAAACCATGTCGTTAACCTCAGTTGAGACTCAATCCAAATCTTATGGATGTGTTAAGGAAAGAACATCTTAAGTTGTTGAAAGAGGGTATCATCTACACCATTGATGAGAGTGAGTGGGTAAGCCCAATTCATGTTATCACAAAGAAAGCTGGAATCACTTTGATCACCAATGAGGATGGTGACCTTCTCCCCATAAGTTTCATTAGTGGATGGAGAGTCTATATTGACTATAGGAAGCTCAACTCTTGTACCAAGAAAGATCATTCCCCCTTTCCCTTTATTGATCAAGTCCTCAATCGATTGGTGGGTCATAAAATCTATTTCTTCATAGATGGATTCTCAAGGTATAATGAAATCGAGGTCTCCTTAGAGGATCAAGGAAAAAACAACCTTCACTTCTCCATTCGGAACATTTTCCTTCAAGTGCATTCCCTTTGGGTTATGTAATTTCCCCGGTACCCTCCAATGGTGCATAATGGGAATCTTCTCGGACATGGTGGGGGATTATTTAGAGGTCTTCATGGGTGACTTCTCCATCTTTGGGGATACTTTTGAGGGATTACTTCTGAATGTTGAAAGGGTTTTGTCAAGATGCGAGAATAATAATCTGATCCTAAATTGGGAAAATTTCCATTTCATGGTAAAGGAAGGAGTTGTTCTATTCCATATGGTATCTGGTAGAGGGATTGAAGTTGATAAATCTAAGTTCAACATAATTTTTCACCTTCCCTCTCCTAAAACTGTTAAGAAAGTGAGGTCCTTATTAGGACATTATTGTTTCTATAGAAGTTTCGTTAGGAATTTGAGCTCTATTTCTTAACCACTTTGTTCCTTATCGGTAAAATATGCCTGATTTTTTTGGACATAAAGCTGTGAGGAATAATTTTATACACTCAAGTCATCTCTTATCTCTTCACCTATCATGTAATCTCAAAATTGGAAACTTCCTTTTGAGATCATGAGTGATACGAGTGACTTCGCTGTAGGAGTAGTCTTAGGAAAACGGTGTGACAAAACACCATGTGTCATTGCATATGCAAGAAAATATTTAAATGTTGCACAAATCAACTACACCGTCGCTAAGAAAGAGTTTGTTTTTGTTGTATTTTCTTAAGATAAATTCAGTTCTTATCACTTAGTATCACCGATCATTTTCTTCACCAACCATTCACCATAAAATACCTTTTCCAAAAACAAGATTCCAAGGCGAGATTGATTAGGTGGTTTCTTCTTCTTTAAGAGTTCTATTTAACCATTAAGGATAAAAAGGGTGTTAGAAAATGTTTTAGTTGATCACCTCTCTAGGATGGAATTCAAAGAAAACTCACATCACCTTTCTGTGTCTGATTCATTTCTCGATGAGCACCTCTATTCAGTGGGTGATTTTCCTTGGTATGCTGACATATCAAACTATTTGGTGATGGGTGACATTCCAAAATTCCTAGGGAACCAAGCTAAGAGGAAATTCATTTTTTATGTCAAACTCTATGTGTTTGATGATCCTAACCTCTTCAAGTTTTTTCCTGATCAAATCATTAGGAGATGTGTTCCTAAGTACGAGAAAGAGTCCATTCTAAAAACATTTCATGGAGAGGCTTGTAGAGGCCACTTTTCCACAAAGAAAACTACTACAAATGTCCTCCAAAGTGGTTTCTACTGGCATAACCTCTCTAAGGATTCCTTCCAATTCTGTAAAAGTTGTCCTCGGTGTCAACAATTGGGATCCATCACCAAAAGGAATCAAATGCCCCTCACTCTCATTCTGGTCATTGAAATCGTTGATTTTTGGGGAATTGATTTCATGGGTCCCTTCCCAAACTCTAGGGGATTACTCTACATCCTCTTAATTATTTATTATGTCTCAAAATGGGTTGAATCCATTCCCACCAAGTCCAATGACCATCATGTTGTTATCTGATTTCTGAAAGAGAACATATTTTCTCAATTTGTAATTCCTAGGGTTATAATTAGTGATCGAGGAACCCAATTTAGAAACCGCCCATTCTCTTCACTCATGTCTAAGTATGGGATTTATCATAAAGTTTTCACTGCATACCATCCTCAAACCAATTGTCAATCTAAGTTAGCGAATAGGGAGATTAAACAAATTCTTGAAAAAACTGTCAATCCCTCTAGAAAAGATTGGTCCGAGAAACTCTTGGATTCTCTTTGGGAATATTGTACAACATTCCAAACCATCCTAGGAATGTCACCATATAGGTTGGTTTATGGAAAAGAATTCCATTTACCTATTAAAATTGAGCATAAAGAATTTTGGTTAATCAAAAAAATTAATTTTGACATTTATTTGGCCAAATAAAAGAGGAAATTAGATCCTAATGAACTTGAGGAACTTAGGATGGAGACTTTTGAAAATTCAATGATAAATAATGCTAGATTTAAAGCCTGCCAATCTAGGAAAATCAAATTTAAACACATTGAAACGATAAAATTTGTGCTCTTGTATTGTTCAAAACTTCATTTACACCTAGGAAAGTTAAGGTCTAGATGGTCAGGTCCTTTCATAGTGCATCATGTGTACCCCCATGGGGCAGTATAGATTTAGGATCCCACAATTGGTCACATTTTTAAGGTCAATGTTCTTAGGTTAAAACCATTCATTTAATCATTCAAAAAACAGGAAATAGAGGTTGAGTTAACTGATCCAACCTATGTACCAGGAAAAAATTCAAAGATTTAGGATCCATGTAGGGCTAATGATGTTAAAAAAAGCATTGCATGGGAGGCAACCTGTGGTTTTCTTGCTTCCAATATTTGTAAACCATCTTTATTTTTCAAATAGGATTATTGAATCATTTTGATATTTAAAAAATAAAAAAAATAAAAAATAAAATTGTTGACCAGTTCTTCTGTTATGATTATGGATGGGTATGAAAGGGGAGCTCCATTTTTATCTGTGTCACGTGGTGTGATCCTCGAGTAATACCTTACCCATAAAATTTAAAATAATACAATGTATCGTCAGTTCATATTATTTTTATGTGTTTGTAGGTTAAAATAAAAATACAAAAAAATAATAATAAATTAAAAGGACATGTCGTAGGTTGTGGGGAAAACCCCATCACAACCAGCGAAGCTGTGGGGACTCAAACCCAGGACCGAAGGGAGACAGGGGAACACGCTTACCACTGACCTGCGGCTTATAGTGCATCCTTATTCTATAATTTTTTTATATATACTTATATATAATTTTTATTATGTGAATAAATATATATATATATATATATATATTGTTTTGTTTTGTTTTTTTTGTGTTGGTCAGAGTAGATTACTCAAGAGGGGAGGGGTGAATTGAGTAACTATAAAAATTTCTGTAAAAATTATTTCTAGAAAGGTTTCCCAAAAATTAAATAAAGCCCAATCAGTCAAGGTTATACTATTATAAGATTTTGACTATTTAAATAACTTCTTAAAAGATTGATTAATTCTCAGTAATCTAAATATCAGTTATTAATATTACATTTGAAGATATTCTACTAAGACAAGATAGTTATAACTTCTTTCCAAGACTAACTATCAAATTGAATTTAGTAATTTCTGATTTATAAAGAAAAGAAGTAAAATAGAGAAGACTAAATTAAGCAGCACAGCGGATATGAAACACATGGTTCAGTCTCAAGCCGAGACCTAATCCAATCAACTTGGTGATCACCTAAAACCAAGTAATTTATATAAATAAACTTGATCCACAACCTGGATTGGGGTTAAACAACATTACACAAGACTGTCTAGGCCACATAGAGACCTCTTCCATAGTTCTTTGTGGGTACAAATAACCAGGCCACACAAGGACCTCTTCCACACTTATATGTGGGTATACACAAGTGTAAATAGATGTTTGAGTAAGGATATCTTGTATCCTTTAGTTTGATGTAGGATTCAGAGTGTGTTATTACACAGAAAAACACACTGATCGAAACTTAATAAAAATTATACACAGTAGAGAAAAAGTATTGAGATAGGATTAGAAGTTGTCTGAGTGTTAGTCTTTGTAGCTCTAGACTTCTGAGATGAGCCACATGTAGAGCTCAAGTCCTCATCTGGAAAACAGAGTGTTGTAATTCAGACAGATCCATCTTGTGTTCTTTGTGATGTTTGACAGTGCAAAGATGTTATTTGGATTCCAGTTTTCTTTGTGTATTCTTCAGTAGTGCATAGTTTCATGAGGAAATTATTTATTTAAGAATTTTCTGAGTTTATTCTTCATTATTGTGAACACGGTCACCATATTGTTCTTATTTTTAGTCTCATGCCATGCTCTTTCTTTTCTGGGTCGCACTACTCTTTTATCTCGGAGTGCATGTGTTGGAGCCGACAGGATTCATGTATTCTACACCTCATAACTCATACTGTCAGATGATTTGTCTACAAAGAAACATTAATTATGTCAGTGCATTTAAAATCTTCAAATATGACCATTAGATATTAAATTGAAATACGAAAAAACATATTAGGAAACAGTGTCATAGTATGTCATGAAAACGGTGTCTCCTTCACACGGTGTCTGGATTGGTCACGGTGTCTTGTTCACGGTGTCTTGGTGTCACAATGTCTTGTTCACAGTGTCTCATGGTTACGGTGTCTACTTCACATTGTCTCATGATTAATTTGTCTCCTTCATGGTGTCTCATGGTTACGGGGTCTGCTTCACGGTGTCTCATGATTACAGTGTCTGCTTCACGGTGTCTCATGGTTACGGTGTCTGCTTCATGGTGTCTTCTTCACGGTGTCTTATGGATTAGTAAAATATCTGTATCCTATATTAAGTAGTAATATTTATGAGATGTATTAAACTTCGTCAGTTGGTAGAGAAATCATTATAAAGTGAATCAAAAGATAGTGTATAGTAACCAAACTGAGTGTATAACACTTAAGAGCTTTGGATATCTTTTACTAAGAAAATAAAAAATTTATGTGAGATAGATTATATAGAGTTAAAAAAGTTTATAGATGAAATAGGATTTTTGATCATTAAAACATGATTAGTACATGAGGATTCAAACAATCTCTCTCTTTCTGATTATCACAAACCATGTATATGTAGAATGTATATTTCACCTAACAGCATAGTTTGAATGTGCATATAATATATATTGAGTGAGTGTTATCTGATCCTATGTTTCTCTCATATATTACTATTTCTCATATATTTCTCCTTCTTTGGGATTATCAAAAAAATATTAGTGAAAAGAAAAACAAGAGAGACAATCAAAGTGTAGGATGTATTAGATAAAAAGAGTGGAATTATAAAAGGTAAATCAAATGAAACAAGTTTCCCATAAAAATAGAGTAAACACTGTCCTTCTTCACTGGGTGGTCTTCTCTTTTCCATTAGTAGCATCAACAGAAGAGGAAGACATAGGAGAAAAAGTTGAAGTAGAAGAAGGGATTGATCTAGTTGAGAGAGAAGGTATAAAAAGACCTTAAAAATTGAGGGAGCTAGAGTAGGGGTAGTAGAAGACCGAGGAAGTTGTTCATCAAGGATCACAGGCCTGATCTGACTCAGTGCTTGACTGATAGACATATAAGAGCAGGCTAAGGTAGAGGTGAAAGTAGTAATACTAGGTCTTAGAGGTGAAGTCGCAAGTACCATAGACTTTTATAGGATCTCTTTAAGCATCTTTTCACCAAATGCGACATGTCCTCCATCCACTTTTATTAGGTTCTTTAAGCATGAGTAGTATCTTGTCATGTGGCTTGAACATCCACTATCCAAGTACCATAGACTTTTATAGGATCTCTTTAAGCATATTTCCTACAAAATGATCAAGAAAAAATAGATTTCAGTACCCATACTCATTTGGGTTTAGTAATATTAGTAATAAGTGCTTTAGGAACCCTTATTTGTCTCATAGGTTTCCTATAAGCATTATGTAAAGTATTTGAAAAATAAACTCTATTTCTTCTGGAAAAACTTGAAACAGTAGACAGTGTATCATAACTTGAATTAGATGATTTGTGTCTAGAACTGGAATTAAAACTCTATGTCCTAGATTTAGAGACAAAATTTGATCAACCAAGGTTTATTTTTCAGGTTGATAACCAATGCCATTTTTGTATTTAAGGGAAATTTTTTTACCTATCATTTGAGTAAGAGTAATTTTCCCAATGGTAAAATTTTCTAGGTCATTATTCAATTCCTCATTAGATATTTTTAATTCATTTTTTCCTTTGATCAGTTGAGCATTTTTCTCTTTTTCAGTCGTGAGTTCAGATTTAGCAGTCAGAGTAAGAGCTTGTTGTTTATTTAATGATTTATATTTGTCTTTTAGTTCATTGCATGTTTCCTCAAGTATGTTATAGTATTCAAACATTTATTCATTTGTCATATTCTCATAGTCACTCTCATCTCCAGAATATTATGAATTATGTACAGATGAGTCTAGTGTTACCTCAGATGTGTTTGTCATAAAACACATATTGGATTTGTTAGCTTGTTCATCATGTGATGTCTCTGAGTCTCTTGAACTATACTTAAAAGCACTATAGGTTTCTTTCATTGCCTTTTTATACTTCCTTTCCTTGTCCTCATATTTCTTTTTGTGCTTAATCTTTGAATAGTCAACATTGATATGTCCTTTGCGCTCACACACATAGCAGACGATTCCATTAGTCTTGTCACTTCATTTCCAATCCTTCTTCTAACTTCCTTTTTGGTCATATTTTCCCATGAATTTAGGCTTTCTGAAAAAAGTTCTTCTTCTTGTAAAATCAATTGAATCTTCTAGATAATTGAACCATTTCCTCATCACTGTCAGGTGAGGATTGTTCACCACTGGAACTTTCTAAAAAATATTCCAGTTTCCCTTTATCTTTGTGCATAGAGGTGGTGGTCTTGAATGCAATAGATTTCATCTTTGGTTCATCCTTCTCCTCCTTGTTGACTTTTAACTCTTCCTCATACATCATCAGTTTCCCAATGAGTTCTTTTATAGGTATTTTGTTGATATTGTGTGATTATCTAATAGATATAGAGGTTCCCCTCCATCTGTCAGGAAGACATCTAAGAATTCTCATGATCTATTCATTGGTAGTGAGTTCTCTTAAAAGATAAATCATTGTGTTAACAATCTCATTGAACTTAAGATAAATGTTAGAGATAGGCTCATCAGGTTTCATTTTAAAGTTATAATATTTAATAGTATAAGTATTGAGTATCATTTCTTTTACACTAGATGTTCCTTCATGTGAGACAGACAGGGTATCCCAAATTTCATCGGTAGTTTTACAAGCAGAAATTATATTGAATTCCTCATCTCCTAGGGAGCAATATAAAGAATTCATATCATTGAAATTGTTATTGTATGTATTTTTGATAGGTTCATCCCATGTGATTCTATCAGTATCAAGAATTTTATATTCATCTATAATTGAAGACCAAATTTCAAAACCCATACTTTCTAAATGCATTTTCATTTTAATTTTCCATTGAGAAAAGTTGGTTCCATTTAAGAACGGTGGTCTATTGGTTGAATCACCTTCCAATCTATTATCCATAATAAAGAATTACTTTAAAAGAGTTAGAAATTTAGAATTAACAAAAATTTATAGATCTTTAAAGTACAACTACAATCACAGTTGAATAAGATTAAATAGAGTCCTAATAAACAGCCTCTGATACCAAATGTTGGTTGGAGTAGATTACTCAAGAGGGGAGGGGTGAATTGAGTTACTATAAAAATTTCTGTAAAAATTATTTCTAAAATGGTTTCCCCAAAATTAAATATAGCTTATTCAGTCAAGGTTATACTGTTATAAGAGTTTGGCTATTTAAATAACTTCTTAGAAGATTGATTAATTCTCATTAATCTTAATATCAGTTATTACTATTACTTTTGAAGTTATTATACTAAGAAAAGATAGTTATAACTTCTTTCCAAGACTAACTATCAAAGTAAATTTAGTGATTTCTGAGTTATAAATAAAAGCATTAAAATAGATAAGACTAAATTAAGCATCACAACGGATATGAAACAAGTGGTTCAGTCTCAAGCCAAGACCTAATCCACTCCCCTTGGTCATCACCAGACACCAAGAAATTTATATAAATAAACTTGATCCACACCCTGGATTGGGGTTAAACAACAGTACATAGGACTGTACAGGCCATACAGGGACCTCTTCCGCAGTACTTCATGGGTACAAATAACCAGGCCACCTAAGGACCTCTTCCACACTTATTGGTGGGTATACACAAGTGTAAATGGATGTTTGAGTAAGGATATCTTGTATCCTTCAGTTTGATGCAGGAGATAGATTGTGTTATTACATAGAAACACACACTACTTGAAAGTTAATAAAAATGATACACAATAGAACAAAAGTATTGAGATAGTTTTAGAAGTGCTCTGAGTGTTATTCTTTGCATCTCTGGACTTCTTAAATGAGGCAGATGCAGAGCTCAAGTCCTCTTTTGGAAAATAGAGTGTCGTAAGTCAGACAGATTCATCTTGTGTTCTTCGTGATTTCTGACTATGCGAAGATGTTCTCAAGATTCTAGTATGCTTAGTGTATTCTTCAGTAGTGTCTAGTTGCATGAGGCAATTCTTTATTTAATAATTTTCTGAGTATCTTCTTCATTATCGTGCACACGGTCACTAGCTTGTTCTTCTTTTTAGTCTTGTGTCACGCTCTTTCTTTTCTGAGCCGCACTACTCATTTATCTCAGAGTGCATGTGTTGGAGCTGATAGGTTGCATGTATTTTGCACCTTTTACCTTGTACTGTTAGATTATATGTCTACAAAGAAACGTTAATTATGTCAGTGCATTTAAAATATTAAATTATTACCATTAGAGATTAAATTGAAATGCGAAAAAACATATTAGAAAACAGTGTCACAATAGGTCATGAAAACGGTGTCTCCTTCACACGGTGTCTAGATTGGTCATGATGTCTTGTTCACAGTGTCTTGATGTCACGGTGTCTTGTTCACGGTGTCTCATGGTTATGGTTTCTTCTTTACGGTGTCTCATGATTATGGTGTATACTTCATGGTGTCTCATGGTTACGGTGTCTGCTTCACGGTGTCTCATGATTACGGTGTCTACGTCACGGTGTCTCATGGTTACGGTGTCTGCTTAACGGTGTCTGTTTCACGGTATCTTATGACATAGGAAAATATATGAATCCTAGAATAAGTAGTAATATTTATAAGATGGATTAAACTTAGTAAGTTGTCAGAGAAATCATTAGAAAGTGAATCAAAAGATAGTTTATAGTAACCAAACTGAGTGTATAACACTTAAGAGCTTCGGATAGATTTTACTAAGAAATTTCACATTTGATGTGAGATAGATTACATAGATTTAACAAAGTTTATAGATGAAATAGGATTTTTGATCATTAAAATATGATTAGTACATGAGGAGTCCAACAGTTTGTTTCTTTTTTTACTAGGGAACTCTACAAGTGACATGGATATAAAAGGACTAAATTGGATTAGCAAGAACTTCAACTTCAACCACCAGGTGACTTCATTCCATGGTCCTCATATTTCAAATTCCTTTTAAAACTCCTACCATCTACCTCTAACCCCTTATAAATTTCATTTTCTTTAAACACTAGGGATAGTATTTTTCTAAGTTGTGGGGGTGAAAAGAATGAAAAAAAATTAATTAATTTTGTGTGCATAAAAAAATTGTGGAAGGAAAAATTCCTTTAACCTTGAACATGATAATACACATTGAACACTTTAAAACTAAATATCAAATAATTTAGCATGCCCTAATTCTGATTTTAATCCATTTATAATTTCATAAGCATAGATTTTGGAAAGTGTCGTTGTCTGATGTGAAATTTCATCGTTTATATTTTCATCCAAATAAAAAAAGATCATAATGCATGTCCTTTGGATATTGGGGTATTAGTTTGATTTCATGGGGTCCCCCAAATAAATATCATAGGTTTTTTGTACATTTTATTTTTAATATGATTATTCAATAAAAAATCAAAAAATAAATAATTTAAAACAATAAATTTGCATGTAGAGCAATGAAATGACCTAATATATGGATTTCGGAACATGGGGATCGTGAAACAATAGTTTTCTAGCCCAGATTTAGTAATTTTATCTCTATTTGTGGTAATTTGACTTTGTTTTTTACTGAGTTAACTTGATATGATGCTTGAGTATGCGGGCTTCACTTGGTTCCCTAAGGTCTTTGAGCTTGGGAGTCTTCGGCAAAGTCTCGCTACATGGGTAGAATCTTTTGAGTTTAATTTCAATTACCCTAGAAATATTACAAAAAAACTGAATACTCATCTTAATATTGAAATTTTATTCCACCTAGAGCTTCCATCATTTCCCATTTGAATAAAGATGAACCCCCGTGTCTATTGTGATATACAAAACATCCTCATGCTTAATTGATATTGGATGAAATATAGCGATGAATTTGAACAAAAGAATGGTCATGGTATTAGTATTTTCTTATGAAACTATCTTGTATTAAAATATTTTGATGGGTTTCATGATTGTTTGGTATAAGTGTTTTTTTGGTGATCATTGTGTATTAAAATGTTTTTTGAAAAGGGATTTCGAATTTCACATTTTTGAGATATATTTTTCTTGGGACTAGAAAAACTCAAGTTGGGGGTGTGATTAGCCACTTCAAGAGGCTAATATTTATTTTTTATATTATAATATTCATGTGATTTATTAATTATAAACACCATTTTTAGTTTATTTTACACTTTGAACATTATTTCATATTATAATTGTAATTCCTTCTTAAAATGCACTATTACATGGTATATTTTTAAACAACATATAAAATATCCAATGATCTTGATTTTATTTTCATATTTTATTTTTAGGTATCCCATTATATAAGTAACAATTCAAGTTTTTGGAGAACTTAAAGATTCACATTAGAAGACCACCAAATTTGGCCTTGAAGCAACAACATTCTAAGAAAAGTAAACTTGACAAAATATCAATAAAGAGAATGTATTGGCCATAATTTGATCCCAGTAATTCTGAAAATTTAACTAAAGGTAGAGGAAAAATGGTAACATTTCATCCAAAAATTAAAAGAGATAATTCAAAGTGTTAAAGGTCATTTCATGCGGCCCAATTTGGAGATAAAATTATGGGCCAAATTCTACGGCTCGGAACAACAACCCGCCAATTTAACCATATCTCAGAAACCAAAACTTATTTTAGGAAGAAATTTTACAAAGAGTTGGAATACATATGTATCTTCATTTTATTTCTATATGTACCACTCTAAATAATTCATATAGAAGCTCGTTTAGGTGATTCTGTTAGGTGGATGAAAGCTGGATGCAACCTCGGGTCAAGAGTGGAAAATTCTAAGTTCCACAAGTTTTCCACCACCCTAAGCCTACCATACTCAAGTGGAATGACATTAACTATTGGAGGCTCGGCCCAAGGCTCCAAAAATTACTATTTAAGGCAGTGGTGTTGGAGTATTTATCATCTTTTCTGCTTGGTTTCACTGTAGTGTTATGTTTTCACTTTGCATTTGTAATCGCATTTCTTTCTCATGTAAGTTGTTAAATTTCTCTTAGTTTATTAATAAAAGTTCTTATTATCCTTTTATTCTATTCTTATTCATATCATGTTTATACCTTCATCTCATGGTGTGAGTTTATTCACACCCAAAATTTTGAAATTATCACACAACGGTGGATTGACCGTTATTTCATTGTTTTTTTTACTTCTCCATTTCCCCCCTCGTGAGTCTACTTCCCGCTTCCATTTAAAACATAGAATAAATGGAGGGATAAACCTCTTATGGGTTGATCCAAGGGAGTAGAAATGGTTTTGATTAGATGTTATTTATCACCCCATTAATTTCTAATCACTTCTTTTAATTAAGATTTTTATTTTATGATTTTAAAACTTCTTCATCCTTGTTGAATTTTAAGTCCATGTACTTCAAGTTCTAATACGAACCTTTACCTTGGAGTGCTCATAAACTTGATCCTTCAAGTGTATTGGTGATTAGTATTATAGTTATTTGGTATTAAACTAGTAAGTGATCATGTTTTTTTATCTTCTTGAATAAACCCATCTCAAATATAAGAAATTGAAACTGTTAAAAAAGAATTTCATCTAATCCTCCCCAAGTGATAACAAAAGATCAACTCATTCTTTTAAATTGAATTTGCTTAAGTATATTACTATTCACATAAACCCATATAAATTCAATTCATGTTGTTCACTTCGTATCCAAAAACAATTCATAGAATGTACATTTTTTTAGGTTACTTCTTAGGTTTCCGAGGATTCGAAAACTCGAGCTATACTACAAGTAACCTCTTAACCCTAAAAACTTGGGTAAATTTGGGCGAGACCAGTGGTTATAGTCATGATGAGTGTTTTTTTAGTCCTACCATGCCTCAGGAATATGTTCATAAGGATCATAGACCACAAAAAAAGGTAGGAGAAAGCAGAAGGAGTTGAAAAGTATTCCATTGGGACTATAAAATACAATGAATTCAAGAAACCAATGAAAGAAATTATTCCCAAGAATAAGTTGAAGAATAATTATAAGAATTTAATCTCAACCAAGAAAATATGTTTCTACTGTGTAAAGAAATTTCATACCATGGATCACTGCAAACAAGCCATGGAAATGAATGGAAGCAAGCTGAAAATAAAAGGAGAATCAATCCAGAAGAAAATGGGACTAACTAAAGACATTCCTAAAGATAATATTAATAATATTCCTAATAAAGGTAACATGAAGATACTAAAGAAACCATTTGGAAGATCCAAATAATAAAATAGTAATAAGGAGTGTATAGTTATCTGGCCTAATCATTTCCAAATTTCTAGAGAACTGCAAAGAGCTGAAGATGAAATACTAGCTAAAGCTAAGGAAAAGGTAAAACAGGTCATTCCACCTAAAGTAGAATTTGAATTTCCTGAGAGGTTGTCAACACATGATAACCCAAGTGTCTCACAACTACTGTGTGGAAGGTTCAAGAAGTTTGTACATCATGAAAACAAATGTTTAACTATTTTATGAGGCCAAATGGAGAAAATTGAACAACATGCACCAAAAGCTACTTCACTACTGATAGAAGTGAAGACAAAAAATCCACACAATCTGAAGGTGAATGTAAGTAAAGAATACATGTTTAAAATGCAAAATAAAAATTCCAAATGGAGAGAATACATAATAATGAAGATTACCAAACACTTTAGAGCTGCAAGAAAATGAGTTCTTGGGTTGAGAAAGAATTCTCATCCCCAGTACTTATATTTAGAAGCTCATAAGTGTTTCATCTTATTCCCTTATACTTTTGTTATACATGTGTGCTTACATTTCATGAAATTGAAGATGAAGGTCATTATTAATATGAAAGTTGAATGAGAAAAGTGGAGAACTACATGTTGAACTCATTATTCATGATTTGATAATTACTTGAAGTGATCCAAAGTGGAATATTATCAACAATCATATCTTCAATATTATCTGATGATATTCTCCACCAAGGTAATTAAAAGGGAGTTCACCCCTTGAGTAGGAGAAAATATGAAGGAGATGATATCAAGGATTATGTCAGGAAAAATCTTGAAATTCATATCATCTCATGAAGCTGAAACTGAGGTACTACAATCACACTTTAATCCTTTGGTCTTAATTGTATTTATCATATCAGTTAAGGGGGAATGATGGATTGATGAAAATATACCATGAAAGGGTCATCTTTATCTTTTAACTTGAAATTTTTAATATATTTGGTGACGTATGTGCGGGATTTAGAATTTCACTGATAAATCAGATTATCTCTAATCCCTTGGTCAATAATTGAACCACTCTAATCATGATTTCACATGTATGGTTGTTTATGGGCAGCAATGAAAACCTTGGTCAAATCTCTCTTATTTTCTACACTGGGTTATCCCAAGTATACTTAGATTTGATTTACTAAAGTCTCTTTACTAAGTGAACCATGTGACATCATCGCTCTCTCAGAAATATTCAAGAAGGTATTATTCAAAGGGAGTAGAACATGTTTTGAATAGACCCCATCACACCTTTGCATTTCGTTTCCAATTACGGGGAGAAAAAATTCGCACACATATTGACCCATATAAAGTGTTCTTAGGTGATATAGACAACTAAATACAAAGCGGGAGATTTAAGTTCATAAGAGCTGCATTTGTTGTCAATATGGATTCAAGTGCATAAGAGTTTCATTTTTTTCAATGAGAAGTCAATATTTGAATGAAAGTTATTGATGAAGAAGTTGGTGAAGCCTTGTAGATTTTTTTTTGATTCAAAGAATTGAATACTACACTTGATCAATTATCCAAGAGGATATGAATCTGCTGATTTTATAACTGATCTTAAGTTCCAAGACTTGTATCAAGAAGATACATTGTTACAACACCTAAAGAAGACCATGAAATACACAATTTATTGAGGAGTAAGAAGATACATCCAATGGATTTTAATTGGATGGAGGTTTTTTACAAAATCAGACGATTTTTTGTTCTCATACTCAAAGAAGAATACATGTGTTCTAAAGAGAAAACATCACTCATTACAATAATGAAGTCCATGAATTTTTCCTTAATGCGTGAGGAATTAACAAATGATCCATGCATCATTTATGATTGGATCAAAACAAAATATTGAAGATCATTAGGAATTTATGATCTAAAAAGAATGTAATGGATGATTCTTGAAGTTGATGAAGAAGAAAGGAGGCATGCTTGGGCTTTGAATGCGGAAGGATGGGTTGGAATTTTAAGGAGGAATTCATACTTTGTTTTTATACCAACTACTTAGTAGTTTTCCTTACCAAAAAACTAGGGTCAATACTGAAGGCCAACTGAAGCCCTCACCCAAGGCATATGCAGGACCCGAGGGTCTACCACACCCAAGGGGAAGGCCTTGAAGCTAGCCTGAAAGAGGTGAATGTGGTCCATATATAAGCCCACAGAGGCCGCATGATAATGAACCCGTGAAGAATGGGCGCTAGGTGCATGTCCGGGGAGCAGAGTGGGCGCTAAGAGTGTTCCCTTATGGTGAATACAATATGGGGAGGTACCATGGAGGGAGTAGGAGTAATCTGAGCCGAAGCCATCGCGGATTGATATTTAAACCACACAAATTCCATGTCATGTTTTGATGTGGGAAAGACTTTGAAAAATGCAGAGGCAATCCTGGTTTCTCATCTGATCTCCAGTGATATCTCAACTGCATGATCTATCCCATCCTCTGTGATATAGTCTCCATCGTAAATGATTGATCCAGTGGCCGAGGAGAGGCAACGAGGTTGTCTTCAACCTCTGGACACCTCGGGCCGCCCAACGTGAACCAGTATGCTTTCGCCACTACCGATCCACCATGATCGAGTTTTTGGCCACTGTTGAAGCTCAAATATATTGCATGGTGATCATCTGGATGAACCAAATACTTTCATGCATTAAAATTTTCATGCATGTATTGAGATGAAGAATTTGAACGTGGCTGATGAAAACAGATTTGTGAGGCCACGTCAGAATTCTCAAAGCCTCTGGGGAAATGATCTACATGAATAATTAAATTCATGCATGTGAGGATCATGCAACAATGAATAAATTAGTGGTTGAAAAGGAAACAACATATATTTAAGAATATATTTTAACCCGCGTTTTATGTTTGCAATGTTGAAGATCTCATCCCTTTAAAAATTTGAAACTCTCGTCATATCTCACAGGATTTGAACAAGGGGAAACATTATTCCTCACATATAAATATAGAGCCCTCGAATGAGGCTCTGTTGTTGCAAACATTTAGAGAAATATCTCATTTCTATTAGAAAACGAGAACTATACGAAGGGTTTCTACGAAACCTAGATACATGAAGTATTTCTATGATTCACTTGTGCGAAGGGGAACCGTGAACCATCCTGGTTTGCAAAAGAGAATATCCTCACCCTCTATGCGAAGGAAAACACATAAACATGCAATAGGTTTTATAAACCCTCATTGTGTTTCATGAGAAGCCTCCCGTGGGTAAAATAACTGATACCTCGACACCCTTGTTGCACCTTCCCAAATATAGATTCGATAACCATTCCTTGGTTCTATGAAGGAGATATTTTCCCACATCTTGTGTGAAGAAGAAAAACTCGATCCAAGGATTCCTACCTTGTTTCAAGAAGAAGAAAGAACCCTTGCCCCCTGGTTTTCAAGAAGAAGAAGAACAATTCCCTCCTATTTTTCACAAAGAAGGGACCCTAACCACTTTATAGATAAAGTAGAATGCATGTATGATACACACATGCATGCATATTCCTGAATTGAGACACCCAAGTGTGCAATAACAAAGACACACATTGAGTACACCCATTCAGGTCTGAAAAATAACAAAAATCAAAGAAGTATTGTGTGTTCACATTTTAAGGAGAAAGAAAGAAGAATAACACACAAAATACATACACTTTTATTGAACCTAAACTAAATAATAAGTGTGTGTTTGATATTATGTGAGGAAAATATGGAGTAAGTGTGTGTTCTCAAAAGGATATACCAATTGTAGTTTTCACACATAAAAGAAATGAGATTGTGCATGCATGCATGCACCTGCACAAGTGAAGAAACTTAAAAGAATAATCAATATTGTTAGTGCATGTGTGTAAACTGGAAGAGTCAATTCCATGAAACTCATGCATGAATCATAATTAATCCAAATTATTCCAAGTGAGTTGATCCTCAGTGTTTGAATAATCACATAAGTGTATCTGATTATTTCCAAGAAAACAAGGAGAAGTTTTAGTGAATTAAGATATTGCACTAAGGAATAAGAAAGTGAGATATCCAAATACCATACGTATTGGATCCCATTCAATAAATGAATGAAGTAAGTGAGTTTTGAGACTAAAGCTAGACAGAGTAAAGAAGATCTTTTATCTGAGTGTTCATTAATTGAGAATCCAAGAAGACAGAAAGTGATGATATTTTGCAAGATCACTCTTGAATATTAATATTCTTGAAGAGGTTGTGTGCACCATAGGAACACATATAAGTGTGGTCAGTTATTCATTAGAAGAAAGAAATTCTTGAGCATTGTTGGACTGAGCACTGATCAAATAAAGTGACTAGAATTATTGAGCAAGGCCAATAGACCTTACCAAAGGTCGTTGAAGATTCTTGAAGAGATACCCAGGCAACTGTGATTTTGTAGGCCTATGTGGGAATACTAGAAGATCGTCTACAGTGAATCAAATAATAACATAGATAATTAATTTGACCATGTGACTCGAGAGCTAAAAGACCCCTGTGAGATTCTGGGTGGAGAAAAAGTCTTCAGAGGGACTCTGAAGCAGGCCAGTGGGACTCTGGTAACACTTTATGAAGCAGTATAAAGAACCTAATATGGGACTCCAAAGAGATATAGTGTGGCTCTATATCAACCATTGTAATTAAAAACTGAATTATAGTGGATAATTTGTGTTGGGGAGAATAACCAACACAACAAGGAGTGTGAATTTGAACTGAACCTTGTAAATCATTGTGTTCAATGCCCTTACATTTACAGCATCATTCAAGGTAAGGCTAAGAGACCCAAGAAGAGTGGATCGAAGATTTAACCAGCCATAGAGGTTTAATTAAAAAGAATCATTTTTTTAGTTTCATTCTATATTATTATTTTTTAAAAGAAGAGTTAAAAGCGTTAAATTCAATGTTTAATAACTAAACCATTTTTAATATAGGGTTATACATAAGATAAATTCGACTATAAATATTCATTAGAAACATATAAAGATTTCATATATAATTTTATTTTATATATAATTTTTAGATATTAAATAATTAAATTTATTTATGAAAGAATGTTGATGAAGTAATTACCTTATTAATGAAAGATTAAAATAATTGATATTATAAATATAAAAATAAATTTAACTTGATAATCTTTATTCATTCCAAGAATTTTTTAGATTAATATGGAATTTACGGTTTATTCAATGAATTTTGTTCGAAGTAATCATGCTTATATGACTTTTACAATAACAAAATACCAAATAGTGTCAAAATTGACAGAAATGAGTTTTTAAAACAAATACTATATTATTAAATAATATAATATTCCTAAAAATATAAGGTGTGCCCAAAAGACTTATATAATGATATATATGTCAATAATTAACCACTTGGGGTTATATTGTCTTTCTATAGTATTTTTATTAACCATTTATTATAATAATATAAGAAGACATGTTAAAAGTTAAACTATTTAACTAAAAGATGAATAAAAAGGATAAGGTTAATATGGTGACCTAAACATGTATAAAACCTATTTGTTGAGAGGAATTAGACACATAACCACCTTATACTATAAATAAATCCATTTTGATCCATTATAAACCGAAAATTATTTTATAATAAAATAATATTTCAAGCTTTTCCTAAGGTGCCCCTTACCTCTCTTAAATAAGGTCACTTCCCCTTCTCCTAATTTCACACCTCCAAATCCATTTGTCTCATACAAAACCTAATCAAATATACTCCCATACACCCTAAATTAATCATAGAGTCCTTAATTTGATCATAAATCCAAACTAAGGAGCCCTTTTGATCAAATCAAAAGGAAGTTGCCGAAGAAGAGGTAATAATTTCATCACCTCTTTCAAAGTTATCTTCTTCTTCCACTTCCTCTATCTTTTTTGTTTCTATTAAAACATATTAACTCTATTATCTTATATATACTATGATGTTATTATAAATATGGTACAACCATATTCATTATTCTATCCATCCTATGAATAAAAACGTCATCATATGTGCGTACGTACGGCTTACCGTCTCCACGTTGTGGTGTAGTTTGTTATTCAACACTTCATTATTTGGATGAGTATAATAATGCGTATAATTTATGTAAATAATAAATATAAAATGTTAATTACTATTTATATATAATATACCATCCAATTATATAGTATTTCGCCATCAATAGAATGATATCATCGCTTGTGCATACGTACGACTTACCGTCTCCACGACGCGATAAGATTCATTTCCACGTTCACAGTTCAACGATGATTATAAAAATGTATACTATTAATAAGTATGTAATATATGAAATAATAATGCTACTGGAAATATATTTGTGTGTTTGTGTGTATTTACATATATCTCATTCACTTACTTCACTTCAACACGATATGAAAAGTGAGACAACGTTTATGGGTACGTACGGCCTACCGTATCCATAAACAGTGTTTTCCATTTCATATATATATATATATTATAAATATTTATATTATAAATATATATGATATATAAATCATGTTTTATATTAATGAATTATTTAAATCATGATCTAAGTTATATGATCAATAATAACAAGTTAAAACATGTACGATAAAGAAAGTGATTATTACCTGAAATGTTTATTTAACATGGAAATTATTATTAAATGGGTAGTATAAATTAATAAATGAATCATGTGTGATATCATAAATTATAATATGGTTCTGTTATAATTTAATAACATACTATGTTCATTATACAAGAGGTTAAACATACCCTCGACTAAAGAAATGTACAAGGTAAGGGTTAATTCCTCAATTTCATTATTATTTGAGATTGTTTAGGTGTATGTTTTTACTGAAAAATATTTATTATCCATGTCCATGTTTTATAAAATAGCTATCAAAAGGATTATTTTTAAGGTACTCTTTAACTAAAACATCATTTTAAATGTTTTAAATATTTATTCTTCTAAATCTTTCTCATTAATGTCCATGTTTTCAAAATGGTTTTAAGGATTTATTTATAGGAACATGAATGTTTTAAAATATTAATTCCTTTAAAAAGTTTGAAAGTGGTATGGGGAACTTTGATTCAAAAATCTCTTTTAAATTAATTCCTTTATAAATGTGTGCTTTTAAATGATTTCACAAAAATTTAAATTTCTCTCAAAAAGTTTTACTGGTCATTTTCAACTATGTCAACATTCTTTAATAGATAGTATTCTAGATTAAGGTTGATTTATTATAATAAAATCTTCCATATTATATCGAATGAGTTATGATATGTTTTATAGTAGATGTGCTATTTTTATACCCTTCATGGTTTATGTTTGAAGTATTTAAATTTAGTATACTAGTTTTAATACGAATGTTTATGTTTGTTTCAACATTTTAATATGAGGAATTCAGTGGACTTAGTAAGTGACGGGTGGGCCCCGATATATCCACTCGATGCATCGGTAGCTCTCATGAGACAAACTAGTGTCTTGGAACAAGGCCTTATCAAAATCTTACTTGTAGTCCTGGCACAAGGCCTTGACTATGTGGTAATGATGTCTGGTGTTAGGCATTCCCTCATTATGAAATTAATTATTACATGTGATTATTCGACTAGTAGAATATCCATGTTCATGTTTATATGGAATTATTTGATTTATATTTTCTAAATTATTCTGAATTTTTTGTTTAAATGGATGTTGTTTTTATTACACATCTTTCCTTAAAAGTTTATAGCTTCTGCTACATTATTTACCCTTACTAAGCATCTGAGATCACCCCTTTCTTATGTTTTGTTTTCCCAGGATTCCAAGAACTGTATTATGTTTTATATAAAGGGTTAATCTAGGGGAATAATGGCATTCTCAACAGATTATTTATGTTTTGTTTTATGTTTTAATTTGTAATGTAACGTTCATATATGTAATCTATTTTTGAAGACTGCTAAATTTATTGGTCTTTCGGGACTTGATTTCTTGTAATCATTCCAATGTATTAAAATAATACACCAGCTCTGGGCTTCTGGGATCGGGGTGTTATAGTTATTATAAGAGGAAGTTTTGTACAAACCATAGAAACTATATTTAGAAAAACTCTTATTAGATAACATTAACCTAAGATATACTTTGAGGATTATTATAAAAGAACTTCCTATAATTTTGGTAATTTAGAGATTTTGTCAGTTTTCCAAGAAATACATCCATGTTTGGATACGATCAGGTAGAGGTGGCTTTGGCACAGATATACATAGGAGTGAAAACTCAGACAAGGAGTTTCGGGCTTGACCTAGGGCATCTTGTTACACGACAATGGGCCTTGTTGTACTCTTAGTTATGACACTCCCTGGGGATATGCTTAAGATAATTCACATTTTCTTTATAAGCAATTATGAAGGATTTAGGAGTATATACATCGTCAAAAAAATTTTTTTATGATTATAGATTATATGCATAATCTTTTAAATTTATGTTTGGTATTTAACAAGTTTGGAATTATGCATTGTGATTCATAAACTAACCTGGTGTATACCAATGTTTAGAAATTGTGCCTAGTATAAGGAATGAGAACTCCAAAAATACGCATGATCAAAATAGTAAGAAGGATCTTATGTTTCATGGTATTACACCAAAATTTATAAGGTAAATAGTCTCCCGCATATTCTCATCGTATGAAGAAATAGTATGTAACGTCCTGGTTCCGGAAGCTGCACAGAGGCACCCCGTACCTGGTTGGTCACATGGACTCAAGCACATTTCCCCAAATTCCAGAGGCTATCGACTAGCAGTGAGGGCCTTGGTTGTGATAGTGGGGAAACTATTCCCTCATTGTAAAAGTAACATAGAGGAACTACAACAGATATCAATAGCAGATGCAGTAAGAACACAATACAATAGTAAACATCAGAAGACTGAAAGTAAGAATCAACAGGAGCACATATATAAATGATGCATGATACATATATCTGGGAAAGCTACAAAAAAAGTCACAATGCTGGAATACATAAATATCCAAATTTCAAAAGAAAACAGATAAACTCTAGCAGCATCGCAAGCCTCATCTTGGTCCCATACTCTCCAGCTCCAAAACAGTCAAGTACCTGAAGTAGAAGGGTGTTGGCCCTTATCTATACCTATAGCAATATAATCTGTTTGGGCCCAAAAGCATGACCCAAACAGGGTGTGAGACTAATCCCAGTAGGAAACCACCAAAAGATCTGTGCCTAATAGTCAGTGAATATATATGGCAGGCAATAAGTAAACAGGAGCAGTAAACAAGTACTCAACAGAAAACTTTCCTATAATTCAAAGCATTTAATATCATACATCAAGTAAGTAGATAATAAAAGAAAGTAACCCTATGGGAGTACTCATAGAATAACCCCTCTGGTTCAACCAAACAAGAACAAGCATCCCTCTAGGAAGTACACATAGTCTAACCCCTCTGGTTCAGCTAAAGAATAGACTCTCTAAGGAATCACTCACTGTCAATTCCCCCTATAGTCTCGTATCAGTAACTAAAAGGCACTCTGGGGAATCACTTACATCACATTCCCCTTGTGGCCCACATAGAGGAACTATAAACACTCTAAGGAAGCACTTACATCAATTCCCCCTATGGTCTCGCATCATAATAGTAAAAACTGACACTCTGCAAAATCCCTTACGTCCATTCTCCCTATGGTTCACTACACCAGGTTCTCATGGCCCTGTGTAAGTCAGTCAAGCATAGAAATACATAGTGGAAAAAGTAAACCTCAAGAACTACTTGGCTAATAGTCTACATCATAACAACATTCCAGATCAAAATAATCACACCATCCTGCAATACTAGGCGTGGAAAAAACAACAGCAGCCTATCAGGCAGGCTAGCTCAGTGGCCAAAACAAGAAAAAATTCATGGGAAAACACTTCCAAATCATATAAATTAACCCTATTCACATTAAATTAACCTCTACTCAAGCATACCAGCATAGAAATCAATTTACAGGGTTAAAACCATAAACACACAATACCTCGTTCAAGGTTATTAGGCACTTTCTCACATAAAATTCAAAGACTATCTACGGAAAGACACAAACCACCTACCTCAGTGTTATAGGATCTTTATACATGAACCTCAATCCTCTAATCTCCTAAGAACACCGTATATTTACAAAAAATTCTTAAACATTCAACGGAGGATAACTTGGAAAAGAGGTGGAATCAGGAAACGAAGCTCAAGGAGAAGGAAGAGCTTACTAAGGCGATCCCAACTCAATCGAAGATGGTCGATTAAGAGAACGGATTCTCAATAGGGGGCTCAGGGAAAGATCATGGTTGTATAGATGCTCTCAAATGAACTAGATCGAGAAGGAGAGTGTTTTGTCCATTAGACGCGACCCTGGTCCGTTTAATGAAAAAAAAAGTACACGGCATGTACTTTAGAAGTGAAAAATGTGTACTTTCCCTTATCAGCCCAAGAATTAGGCGGCCTCTAGGTCACCACACATGGTCGTTTGTATGTCTGTTACATGTCCAGCACACGACTACCCACAGTAACCGAGTACACAACATGTACTCATAAAGTACATGGTGTGTACTTCAAAAATTTCCAGAAACTCCTCTTTTCTTCAAAAACACCAGAAAAAGGAAAACATTCCAGAAAATAAGATCTAGGTTCTTACAACCTTCCCCCCTTAAATAAATTCATCCCTGAATTCCCTAACAAGGTGGCATAGAAGAAGAATCCTTTAACAACTCTAGCCATCGCAATCGTACATCGGCCTCCCTCTCCCAAGTCTCGTCCTATACTCGCCCGTACTGTTATAGCAGTCGCACCATAGGAACTGACCATCCACGGAGAACCTTCACACTTCAATCAAAAATTCGGATAGGATTCTCCCTAAATGAGGCATCCACCTCTAACTCAACCTCCTTGGGTTGAAAAACATGAGACGGGTATGAGAAGTAACGTCGAAGCTGAGAAATATTGAAGAATTCATGCATATCCCGGTACCTCTGAGGAAACTGCAACCGATAGGCAACTGGACCAACTCTCTTCAACACCTCAAATGGCCCGACATACCTCGGCGAAAGCTTACCCTGTCTCCTAATCCTCTTGTGTCCCAACCTCAGTGTAAAATGTAGGAAAATCTGATCTCCGACCTCAAACTACAATGGTCGTCTTCATCGATCGGTGTAAGACTTCTGTCATGACTGTGCAGTAGCCATCCTATTCTGAATCAACTCTATCTCCTCAGTGGTTTCCTAGACAAGATGAGGTCACATCATAGCTTCCTCTCCTGCCTCTAGCCAACATAAGGGTGATCGGCATGGCCTACCATACAAAGCCTCATAAGGTTCCATCTGAATAGTCTCTTGAAAACTATTATTGTAGGAAAACTCCACAAGAGGTATGTGCTTCTCCCATGAACCTCCAAAATACAAGATGCATGCTCGAATCATGTCCTCAAGCACTTGAAATGTACGCTCAAACTAGCCATCTGTCTGGGGATGGTATGTTGTACTCAGAATCACCTGTGTACCCAAAGCCTTCTGTAGCCCCTACCAGACTTGAGAAGTAAAACGGGCATCCATGTTAGAAATAATGGAATGTGGATCTCCATGTAAACATACAATATCTCAGATTTACAACCTTACCAGCTCATCAACACAGAAGGTCTCCTTAATCAGAAAGAATTGAGAAACCTTCATGAGTCTATCAATGACAACCCAAACTATATCATTACCTCGAGGTGACCTCAGCAAACCTGTAATGAAATCCATCGCGACATCATTCCACTTCCATTCGAGAATGGGTAACTACTATAAAATCCCTACTGGTCGCTGATGCTCTGACTTCACCTGATGATAGGTGGAACACCTCATGACGAAACCAAAAACATCTCTCTTCATACCGAGCCACCAATACTGACAGTGTAAATCACGGTACATCTTCGTGACACTAGGATGAACTTCCCAAACTGAGGAATGAAAGTCCTGCATCATCTCCTCGCGTATGTCTATTGTCACCCATACGTGCCCCTGGAAACACAATATCTCATCCTTGCCTATGGTCCATCTAGGAATAGGGTCCTCTCCTAACACACTTTCCCGTAGGACTAGGCCTTCTGAATCTAATAGTTGCCTCATTCACACTCGATCAAGAAGAGTAGAGGTAAGAGCTATAGAAGAAAGAAACATCTACCCCTATCTGTCGTGAACCTCCAAATGAATCTCAGAGAATAGAGAAATAAGATTCCACTCACTGTTGGCCTCCTAAACTGCCTATATCTGATCCCTCCTGCTCAGCACATCAGCTAATGCATTTCCTTTTCTAGCCGTATAGGCAAGCTCAAAGTCAAAAGACTAAAGGTACTCAACCCACCTTCATTGTCTAAGATTTAGGTCACACTGAGTAAATATATAATTGAGACTTTTGTGGTTGGTGAAACCCAAAAAATGATCCCCCAGAAGATAATGTCTCCAACAGCATAAGGCATGAACAATTGCAGTCAGCTTGAGATCATGTGTCGGGTAGTTCCTCTCATGTAGCCTCAACTGCTGAGACCAGAATGCAATGACTCTTTCCCCCTGCATAAGCACAGCTCCTTTACAGATACTTGAGGCATCACAGTACATAGTATAGATCTTTCCCAGATCTGGAAATACTAGTATCGGTGATGAAGTCAACCTCCCTTTCAGCTCCTGAAAGGATGACTCACAAGAATCTGACCATAAGAACATTGCACCCTTCTTATTCAGACCTGTTAGTGGTTCTTCTAAGCATGAAAAGAACTATATGAAACATATGTAGTATCCGTCCAGCCCAAGAAAATTCCACACCTTAAAGACGTTCTTCAGCTGCTCCTAGGAAACTACTGCTCTCACTTTCTCTAGGTCTACTGATACTCCTATCTCTGAGATAACATGACACAAGAAGTGAATCTGGTCTATCCAAAAGTGGTATTTTGAGAGCTTAGAATATAACTAGTGCTCTCTCAGTGTACTCAAAACAATCTCAAGATGTGTGGAAGGGTCGTGTCGAATGGGATAGTACACCAAGATATCGTCTCTGAAGACTACCCTGAAAGAATCCAAGTATGGATGGAACACTCGGTTCATCAGTTCCATGAAAACTGAAGGCACGTTCGTGAGGCATAACGGCATAACCACATACTAGTATAGACCATACCTACTCTGAATGGCTGTAAGAGGTATATCAGATGGTCTAACATGCAACTGTTGGTAACCGGACCTCAAATCAATCTTCGAGAACACCCGGGATCCTCAAAGATGATCAAAGAGATCATCAATTCTTGGTAAGGGATAGTGGTTCTTGACCGTCAAATGGTTCAAATTTTGATAATCCACACACATTCTGAGAGTATCGCCCGCCTTATTCGCAAACAGGATGGGTGAACCCCAAGGGGAAGTACTGGGTCGAATGAAATCATTTTCCTGCAACTCCTCCAACTACTTCTTGAACTCTGATAACTCGGGTGTATCCATCCTATAAAGAGGAATGGACACTGGTGTCACTCCTGGAACAATCTCAATAGAAAATTCTACCTCACGATTCGGAGGAAAACCTGAGAAGTCCTCTAGAAATACATCCCTAAAATGATCCACCACTGGAGGAAAGTCTAACTGTGAAGTCCCCTGGTCATCCAGATATAGACTAGAAGTATGGGTTTTAACTCATCCCAACCCATTATGCTCGAGTCCTGCTCTGCTCGCCTGGACATCCCATTCTCCCTTATGAAGAAATGATCCACATTCTGGTGATGTGAAACTCACTCTGCGGCGATAGCAATCAACCACTACTTGGAAGGGAACTAACAAGTCCATTACAAGAATGTAATCATAACCTATCATCTCTAGGACATATAGCTCCCATAAGAAGTGACACCCACCAACCTCTAGAAGTAACTCCTCACACTGACGTACATTAGCCATTCGAGTCCCCAACGGAGTGTCTAACGTCAAGATATCGACTGAAGAAAAGATACAAAGCCTAAAGATCTCCACAATATAAATAGATATAAAGCTATGGGAAGCCCCTATATCTAAAAGATCAGAAGTAAAAAACTAAGGCAACTAGAATCATACCTCAAACTATAGAGGGTCTGGGATCCTGCTTCTACTGGGTATACTCTACTACAAAATGCTGACCTATACTGCGTCCCTGTGACACTGCCTGACCACTCTGAGCTGATCCACCATATTGTTTCTTAAATCCTAGTGATTGACTACCATGGCCATGACCTCCACCTCGGCCTGAACGGCCGAAAGAACTCCAGTTTCTAGACTGGGGAGAGACTGGTGGTGTAGCTTTTGGACGAGGAGTCATATAAGACCCCCTATCACTAGCTGCTGGTGAGAAGATTTGATAGAAGCGCTGAATATGCCAAATCTTGCCATAAGATTGGCACTCCAATGGGCCTCTTGGGAAATTTGGCCTCGTATTCCCGCTCTTTCTGCACTGGTTGCAAACCACCTGGCTACCAGAAGAGGTGTCTTGACTCCTTGGATAACCACGTGAAGACCCCATGTAACTCTTCCTGCTATCAGTAGGAGGGATACTAACTCTTCATGTCGAGCCGCCCTGGCTCACAACTCCAGAATCCCTCAGATTTCACTCGGTGATCAACGCCTGGTTAACTATAGGAGTGATGGAAGTCAACCTGAAGATGTTCACCTAAGATCGGATGTCATGACTAAGACCATCCTCAAACTTCCTTTCCAAGAATAACTCATCACCTCCTGGGATGGGCGTGAAGCGCTTCAGCTCTATGAAGTGAGAAGAATACTCTATAGCAGAAAGGGTATCCTGCTCCAGACTCATGAACGTTTGGGCTCGATCATCCCTCAAGGTATCTGGATAGAAGTAGTCATAGAAGGTATGATGGAACTCATCCCAATCCATAACTTGTTGGTGTACCGCCTGTGAGATCACATCCCACCATCTCTTGAATAAATCCTGAAGAATGTATGTTACGAGTTTCACCCTCCTCTCAGGAGGTGTCTCCAGATGCCCGAAGATAGAAATCATGGCTTCTAACCATGACTCTGTAGCCTGAGGTCCTCTTTCCCCTATGAAGGTTGGAGGATGTTGTTGCTGGAAAACCTACATCAACTCTGTCATAGATGGGGCAGGATGTGGTAATTCACGGTAGGTCTGCATGAACCTCATAAATCCATCTTGGAACTATGCGTCAGCACTTGTGTCCAGAATGACAGCTAGTGCCAGGACTAGCACAATTAGAGGATCTGCTGGTAGTCCCTAATTATCCATGTACAGTGTATGATCACTACCTTGCAGCTAGCGAACAACTGGAGGATGTCTCGGTGGCATGAATCTATAAGGTCAAGCACACACCTTAGATCAAGATTACCAAGGACTGAAAACTAGAAGTGTAAGAAGGGAACATGAGAAATAAATCATTCAATTTTTTCAAAACATGGGTACATGGCATGTATAATGCCTACACGGTATGTTCCATTAAGCCTTTCACATGAGAATATACTCCTGCCAAACTGGTCTTTTAACACCCCAAACACACTGCGTGTTGTCCTAACACACGGCGTGTACTTGAATACTTTTTCCCTGCCCATGTTCTCTTACACGGCTAAGCCACACAGCTCTCCTAGAACAAGACTACACAGCATGTTAGTGCCAAACATTGCGTGTACAAGACAAACTTCATTGACCCGGGTTGTTAGTCACATGGCCGGTTACACAGATTACCCTACATGGTGTGTTCCAGATGGACACAACGTGAACTACTTAGGTTTCAACTTCCCATGTTGTTAGTTACACGGGTGAACACATGGCTGACTATACATGGAATGTATACTCTAGAAACGGCATGTACAAGAAGGTTTCCACCATACTGTGTTGTTCATTTCACGGATGGTTACTCGGGTTACCCTACATGGCGTGTTCCATATGGACACAACATGTATTAGAAAAGACTCCACCAACCCATGTTGTTAGTGACACGGCTGGTTACACAGTTCTATAACATGGCGTGTCCATACAGTACATGGAATGTTCTTCCAAATATTTACAAACCCCGTGTCTCTGCCCACACAGTCTAAGAAACGGTTTGAGACTACATGGTGTGTACTTAAGAAAAATAGTTTCTTCCTGAACATAAGAACACATGGCATGTATTCAACATTACATGCCATGTATTCTGGGTTTTTTCAGACAGTAAGCCTCAGAAACTACTCCGGAACCCAGAAAAACACTGAAACAGACCATTAAGTGCCAAATTCTGATCCATGAGGGCCCATACTCCCTAAGAATCAAAGCTTGGCATCTTACAAATGTCATAAACAAGGAAAAAAGGAAATGATCCACCAAATTCTGGTTCATGAGGGCCCATAACACCTCGAGAACCAAATTTTGGCATTCATTCAAACAAAACCTTACACAAAAAATACCTATCGAACAACATGTATTTTATCAAAGCATCTATCAAAATAGTATGCGTATCTAGAACAACATCTATCACAACAACATGCAATTGCTAATGTAGCCTAAATGGTATGGAAAGAATGCATGACATATGATTTCTAGAAAGTGCCTATACGATGCATGAGATGGAATACCCTCATCTCATCGGGTTACAACAGAAATAAAACCTCAATAACATCAATTATAACAGCAAAAAACATGTGAATAACCTAACAGTAAAATCAAATCAACTGTAAAATTTCAAAAATTGAAAAATTGAAATAACGAGGTAAGTTGGATTTTCCCTGTGCATAGGTTAGCTACTCTCGGGCATAGCTTATTACTAAGTACCTATTCCGTCCTATCCCTGGCTATAGGCTCCAAATAGTAAGTCAAGAAGAAAATAAATCATCAGATACCACTTTGTAACATCCCGGTTCCGAAACCTGCCCAGAGGCGCCTCGTACCTGGTTGGTCACATGGCCTTAAGTGCATTTCGCCAAACATCAGAGGCTACCAACTAGTAAAGAGGGCCATTGGTGTGGTAATGGAGAAACTTTGACATCATTGGAAGAGTAACCCAGTAGAACTACAATAGATATCAATAGCAGAAGTAGTAAAAACATAATACAATAGTAAACAATAGAAGACTGAAAGTAAGAATAAACAGGGGAACATATATAAATGATTCATGATACATATGTCTAGGAAAGCTTCCAAACAAGTCATAATTCAAGAATATATAAATAACCAAAGTACAAAAGAAAACAGATAAACTCCAACAGCATCACAAGCCTCATCTTGGTCTCATGCTCTCCAGCTCCAAAATAGTCAAGTACCTGAAGTAGAAGGGCGCTTGACATTATCTATACATGCATCAATATAATCTTTTTGGGACCAAAATCATGAACCAAATAGGGTGTGAGACTAATCCCAGTAGGCAACCACCAAAAGATCTATGCATAACAGTCAGTGAATATATATGGCAGGCAATAAGTAAACAGAAGCAGTAAACAAGGAAGTACTCAACAGCAAACATTTCTATAGTTCAAAGCATTCAATTTCATACATCAAGTAAGCAGATAATCAAATTAGGTAACCCTCTAGGAGTACTCATAGACTAACCCCTCTAGTTCAACCAAACAAGAATAAGCAACCCTCTAGGATGTACACACAATCGAACCCCTCTACCTCAAGTTAAGCATAGACTCACTACTGGAAAGGATATATTTCCCCACGCATCTATCCCTATGGTTTAGAAAACCCATGGGGATATCTATTTGTACTATCTATTTTCACAGTTTTAATAAAATCGTGGAAAACCAATGGCCAATTCCCCCGATACCTCACGCTCCTCCTCCCTCTTCCATCGCTCTCCTCTACTCTTCCATGGGGCTCCTTTTTACCCTCGCTTCCATCACCCTATTCCATCATGCTCATCCTCGCTTCCCCGAATCCCGGCCCTCTCCACCCCTCCCCAACCACTGCCTCCTGGCCATCCGACCTCCACCCCTCATCCCTCTCCTCCCCTCAAGGACATTCACCTCCCGGCCATCCGACCACCACGTCCCACCCATCTCCTCCCCTCCTCGGCCTCCACCTGCACTCCCGACATCCCTCCCAGCCTTCACCTCAGCCTCATCATCCCTTCCTCCACCTCCCTACCCCCATCTCCAGCGATGTCCCCCCTCTCGTCTCCCTATCCTCCAGGCCTTGGCCTCCACCTAAACTTCCCCCAACTTCGGTATTGTCTCATCCTAGCCTCTGCCTTCCTACCCATAGCTCTGGAATGTATGACATTTCTTCTCCCTGTTTTTTATTCTATTATATATAAATTAGGATTTAATGAATTGAAAATAGAGAAAAAACCTGAAAGTACTAAACCATTGTTTGGAATATTGTTACCATTTTCATCATCATGTTCCCTAGAGTGAATCTAAATATATTTTTTCTTTCAGTTTATTTTTTCTATGATTTATAATTGTGAGAGCTATCATTAAAACCTATTATTGTTTCCTTTTGTAAATATTAAATTTCTAATTTTCATGATTACTAAGATTCTGATTATGAATCATACAAGTTTGATCATTGAGATTGACCATAATTTGAGACTATGGGTATGTTTCTTTCAAACTATATATTTTAATGAATAATTTTTTTTCTTGGAATTGTTATCAATAAGTGAAATTGGATATGTAATCAATACTTGAGGCATATATTGTCAATTTACATTTCAAATAAGTTCCTAGTTTGGAAATGTATTGTAATAATTTAATTATTTGAAGGACTATTAGTGTTCAGAACTTATTTATATATTAAATTTAGCTTAGATATCTAGAATCCACTTTGGAATAAATGTGTTTCCTTTCCCTTATTAGATGTTTTGGTTATATAATAACCCTTGGAATTGGATCCTATGTGGAAAACAATGATGGAATTCTAAGGATAACATAATGAAAATGAATACTTTGGTTCCTTGGACCCATGAAAATATATTCCATACATTACTTATAAATAGGTTGAGTTTTTACCATGGGGACAATGATTCATTCATTTAAGATTGGTTTCTTACCCTCTTTTGTGACACTCAAACATACATGAGCATATTTTGACCATATTACTTGGCTCCTAAATAATAAATTCTTTAAAGGGAAAACATTTTAATGAGTGAAGTTTAGAAAATCAATTTACTTGAAAAAAGTTATGTTAAGGCTAAATATAGCATTCTCTCTTAATAAAACTCATAGGTGAGCCTTTCCATTCATCCTAATCCATTCTTCTATTCTAAACTCAAGGAATCATCCTTGAAATTTAGAAGAATGGTAGTATTATAACCCATAGCTTACAATGGAGGTATTCCAACCAAATAGATTAATTCTAATCCAGTTAACTCATCATTCAAAATTAAATGAGGGTACTCCATAAGAATCCAAAATAGTAATCGATGAAATTTGATACATAAGACATTACCTAAATCCCAATGGAGATTCCCCTAGTCATTTCACTTTAATTTCCCTCATTATCATTTCTTATGAGAATGCTAGTCACAGTGTGTGTAAAATTTAGTGTTCGATATTAATATAATAACATGTATTTGACTTTTCAATTGATGTTAAATTCATTTATTTTACCAAAATGACCTTTTCCTTTTTAAGAGTCTGGTTTTGACTTCTTTCACTTTTTATGCAGTAGGTTTTTCTAGGTAATTATTTTATTAAATAAATTCATGAAGTGATTTAGATTATTAAATTAGTCTTCTATTATATTTATACCAATATTTGATACCCATGATTATTTTATATAAATTATCTAAATGATTTTCATTAATTATTGATGATGAAGTGGTTTTCTTTAAAAAAAATCCCTCTTTGAATTATAACTTTACCCATGGAAAATATTAAATTACATGGATATGGGGTTAGTTTAAAATATTTATGATGATGGAAGAAGTTTTTTATCTCTCCCTTGATTTTTAAATAAAATAACCCATGTTTAAGGGTGTTTTTTAATGTTAAAAGTTGATTTTTTTGTTACACCTAAGGGAGAACAAACTTTTTATCTCTACCTTAGTTCAACTATAGTGACACATACCACTCTACCATAGACATGAAACCTTTCTTGGACCATTATGGTTTACCTTGTTTATCATCCCTTTATAGGATAGAGGTAATAATTTTATCTCTGATACTGAAAGGGTTGAAATTGGTTATAAAAATAAAAGTCACTTTCGATACAAATGTGAATTAACTATTATGTTTTTATGTTCTAATAGTTTTATTTTCTATAGTACATATCCCTTTTTTTAATTATGGTTTACATTGTTAGTTGGAAGATAACTTTTATTTTTATTGTTATAGAATGGATAGAAGCTAGATGTATCGTACAGATAGGATTTCAATCGCGTTTCAAAATAATTTGGAGAATTTTTTAGATTTTGAATTTGTAAATGCTTCAGATGGAGGTTGTATATAGTGTCCATGCTATAAATGTGTTGGAAGACCATGGTTAAACTGGGAATAATTTAGATACCATATAACAAAATTTGGATTTCAAACAAACTATTATGTTTGGTATCACCACTGAGAGACGAGTCAGTGTTCTACTGGTCATGAACAAAATGAAAGAAGTGGCATGGAGAATTTGATAATCGATTGGTATCCATTTTTCCATCATCCTGAGAGAGATAGTATTCCAGTGCAAGAAGACAATGATATCAATACACATGAAGACAATACTGAAGATGATAGTGAGAGAGAGAAAAATTCATTGGATGATGCCAGAACTCCAGTATATCAGTAATGTACTAAAATGACCAAGTTGGAATTTTTAATGTGGTTATATCATTGGAAAACCATGTATGGAATTTCTAATAATGTTATTGATTACAATATTACATTTTTGAAGGACTTTCTTCCTGATGGTGTAGATATTCCCTCAAATCATTACAAGGCATGGAAGTTAATTAAATATCTTGGATTTGATACTAATAATGTCCTTGCTTGTCTGAGAGATTGCAATTTATTTTGGGAGGAAACAACTAACTGTAATTATTGTAAAGAATGTGGTAAATCTCGATGGGAGACAAATGCAGATGGAACACCATCTCGTGTGGCACAAAAAGTCATGTGGCACTTTCCATTGATTCCTATACTTCAAAATCTATTCATGTTTGTAGAATTCTTAGCTAATATGCAATGGCATGATGCAAAGAGAATTAAAGGTAATGATGAGTTGGTTCATCCTGCATATGTATTAGCATGGTGGACATTTGATGCACAACATCCTGATTTTGCAGCTGAGGTACGAAATGTTAGGTTGGGTCTATCCTTTGATGGTTTTAATCCATTTGTTCAGATGCTTACTTCTCACAACACGTGGATAGTTTTTATTCATGTTTATAATCTTCCTTCATGGATGTGTATGAAAAAACCATTCACATTCTTGAGAATACTGATATCTAGACCTTCTGATCCTGCTAATGATATAGATGTCTACTTGCAGCCTTTAATAAGAGAGTTGAAACAACTTTGGTATTTCGGTGTGCGTACATTTGATGCTTCTTCAAAGAATACCTTTCAGATGCGTGGTGCCCTTCTATGGACCATAAATGACTGTATATTTGAATGTTTTTGGTTTTAAGACGTTATTTGCAGCTGGGTTGCAGGTATGGGATTTCATGGATCTTGTCTTTCCTGAAGGTATGTTTCACTAAGGTGTGTTTTTACATGTGTTTTTAAAGAATTTTCATGGTTTTTTTCTGTATATGATTGTATTTAGTAAGCTATGTGTGTATATTGTTTAAAATACAATGGTTATTACATTCAAACTGCTCATAGCATAATAAAAGAAACACCTTTCAATTTGTATTCAAATGAATGGGTATGCATAATGAAGTCTACAACCAGTTTAAACAATGGAAATGAATTATGCATACAGTTTAAACACCTTTAAATTTGTATTAGAATCATATTAAATATATTCTGTACATGTGAAGGGAAACAAGAATACAAGGGTGTGCTGATATCAACATATATGACTATGTCATGAAAGATTTTCTTTTGAAAAGGAAAATAATACCATGGCTTTAATTTCCACATAATGATGACTGAAAGTGGCTTTAACCCAGGTAGTATTACTTGTTATAATATTATAAAATGTCTCAAAAAACTGAATCAAATTGTAGTGGTGTCAAAGTTCCTTCTGTTGCTTCTATCTGTGGGTCCAAAAACTAAATTTTCTTTCATTTACTCTGTTTATTGCTACTTACTACAATGAAGGAAGGCTAGATGAGGCTCTCGTGTATTAATTGGCCTTGAATGAATTTCTATAGGCTACTATTGTCAAGCCTACAATTTCAACTAAGCCATCCCACACTGGTGAAAAAAACATCAATGTTTCTTCTGATAAGAAAGTGAAGCCCAATTGTATCTCTGATTCATGAAGCTCTTTTGAAAGTGATTCTGAAGGAGTGAGCATTTATCAACTATGAATAGGAGTGGTATATGGTTCTCATTGCTTGGTATGCTTCTAAAAAACCAATATAAATCTTCATTTTTTCATTATTTTTTAATGATTATTAAACTATGTTCTATTTTAGGAGCCTCCTACTAAAGCTTCTCCTACTTTGAATGGCCAGTCTACTCTCTAAAAAAGTCATTTTTCTACTGCTAAGGTTTCTAAGAGTGATTCCTCTGATTTATCTAAAGTGATTATGATGAATATGTGAGGGTTCATATTAATTCACAAACATTATATAAATAGTGTCAGCGGCTTTTATTTTGATATATTTTATATTAATGCTCGCACATTATATAAATAGTGCCAGTGGTTTTTAGTTTGAGACTAACTAATCACAATTTCTATCGGTGGGGCGATGAATGGAATGTTGCCCTGCCTCCTCATGCTCCCTTTTCTCCTGGACAGAAGATGTTGCCTCGCAAATGTTGATGGACTGGGCCAACTGACTGTGGTCGCGCTGCGGCCACGCCGCAGTCACACTGCGGTCACACTGCGGTAAAGTCGTGATTTGGCCCTACTCTAGGATGACACCCCGCGGTGGTTCGTAGTCCTGTCAGAATTCGATGTATGATACCTAGATAGAGTTTTAGATATATCACCCGCCCATAGTTAATGGGGAGGGATGCCCTTAGGTAGAAAATCTCTAGATTGAGTCACTCATGAAAATATTTAGTCAGCTATAGACAACATTGGAGATGAGGGTGAATCTTGATACTTTTATTTGACAAGGTCCATCTAAGTGATCGAGGGACATCATAGTAAATGTTGGACAAAAATAAGCCTTGATAATACTTTTATAATGATATTTGTATTTGGAAAATTTTCATTTGTAGTTTGATATTTTTATGATCCTGATGATCTGATGACTGTTTTAACCCTTGTAGTGAAAATGCTTCTACATTATCTTTTTTTTCTACATGAGAACATTAAACAACACACACCTCATATAGTGTCGTTAGAGCTTTCTACAACAATGGGGAATCTGATGGATGATCAGCTATGTGATAGTATTCCATGAGTCTTGTGATCAATGTTGAGACTGACTAATCACAATTTTAGCTGGCGGGGCGACAGCCAGAATATTGCCTCACCTCCTCTCACTCCCTTCGCTCCTGGCCAGAAGATGATTCCCCACAGATGTCACTGGACTGGGCCAACAAACCTCGGTTACGCCGCGGTCACGCCGTGGTCACGCCGCGGTAATGCCGTGATTTGGCCCTGCTCTTGGACGACACCCCGTGGTGGTTCACAATCCTGTCGGAATTCGATGTATGATACCTAGATAGAGTTTTGAATACGTTAACCACACATAGTTAATGGTGAGGGAGGCCCTCACATAGAAAATCGCTTGATTGAGTCTCTCATGAAAATATTTAGTCACCTATAGACAACATTGGAGATGAGGGTGAAGCTTACTACTTGTATTCTACAAGGACCATCTAAGTGCTTGAGGGACATCATAGTAAATTTTGGACAATATGAATACTTGATAATACTTTTATAGTTATATTTGTTTTTGGAAAAGTGTCCTTTAGAGTTAGATATTTTTATGATCTCGATGATCGGATGAGTGTTTTGACCATTGTAGAGAAAATTCTTCTACATTATCTTTTTTCTGTGTGAGAACAGTAAACAACACACACCTCATATAGTGTAGTTGGAGCTTTCTACAACAATGGGGAATCTAATGGATTATCAGCTCTGTCTTAGTATTCCATGAGTCTTGTGATCAATGTTGAGACTGACTAATCACAATTTCTGCTGGCGGGGTGACGGCTGGAATGTTTCCTCACCTCCTCCTACTCCCTTTGCTCCTGGCTAGAAGATGATGCCCCGTGGATGTTGTTGGACCAGGCCAACACGTCACGGTCATGCTGCGGTCATGTCGTGGTCATGTCGCGGTCATGTCGGAGTCACGTCGTGGCCACCTGCAATCCATCCCACACCACCCCCACCCCCAGTCTCTTGAAAAACACTCATGCCAGCCCTCTGCCACCTGTAAAACAGCCCCAACCACCAGTTCCAGCATGCACCAGCCCCCTTCCATCCCCCTGCCGCCTGCCATCCTACCCGCACCAGCCACTCTAGCATGCCCCAACCATCGCACCGGCCCCTAGCCTCCTACATTCCAGCCCACACCAACCCCCTACCACCTAAAAAACAACCCCATACCACCTATTCCAACCTGCGCCAACCCACTACCAACCCCCTTCCACCTGCATTACAACCTACACCAGCCACTCCAGCCCAAACCAGCCACAGAAACCAACCACAACAGCCAAAAACCCCAACCCCTGCACATCACCAGCCCGCACCCAGCTTCACAACAAACCAGCACCCCATCCACTAGAAAACCGCTACCACTACATACAGCCAAAACAACCAGCCGGTAAAACCAGTACTCCAGCCCACATCCAAACCACACCTCCATCATAGAAACAATAGCAGGTCACCCTAGAGGAATCCAACAAAGGACCTTTCCAAAGAAAATTACTAAGGGTGGCTTCAATGGATTTGACCACTCTTTTGGGTAAAATGAAGTGTTAACACCAATAAGATTTCATAATAAAATGAACTGACTGGACAAGCTGTAGCCGCCCAACATAGGAGAGAGAGTTATTAGTCCAAATTTTAAATCTTCGAACAATTTTCTCTTCCAAGACCACAAAATCAAAATCTCTAAGATTGAAAGTGATGAGGGGAACTCCCAGATAAGAAAGAGGAAGAGACCCCTTCCTAACCCCCATAACAACCTCAATAGAATCACAAACATTAGGAGAGATACCAGCCGCAAACATTAGGGACTTCGAAAGATTAACATTTAATCCAGATAGGGAAGAAAAAAGATCCAAAGCATGCTGATGAAGGCATTTTCCCTGGATTACCATGGTTCTCCTTTTTCCCCAGGGAGATTACGTATCAATCGTTGTGAGGGGGTTTATAATAAAATAACAAGTCGTATTACTAACTGCCCAAACCGCTTTCTATCCTTTGGTGGAAGAATTACACTAGTGAATTTCATCCTTAAATCCATTACGATTCATGTGTTATCAGTCCCTATGGCTTTGAAAGTGGTTTTGGGGAATATTGAAAAGATAATGACTTCTTTCATATTGTATTCTCATGGGGAGGGAAGATTTTCCTAGGGCTATGTGGATGTGGATTTCTAGACTAGTGGTAGATGGTGGTATTGACTTATATAGTGTCAAGAGATCAATGCACATTCTACAATCTAAGTTTTCTTGGGAGGTTATTGAAGGTCGTTCTCTATGGGGCAATTTCATAACTGTCAAAGTATTAATCTGACCTTGAGGGTTTAGGGGGGAAAGTCTCATTGATGTGGAAGGAGTTACATGGGAACATTCTAGTTCTCAAGAAGCAGTCTCGGTGGATTGTGGAATCAGGAAACATAAACATCTGGTTCGACAATTGGGCAGGTTCCCCTCTTGGATATCTAGGTTGTCCGACTCCCAACATTTTGTTTTCCAAGGCATGTTGTTACCCCTATTTTACATAGTTTGTTCTTAACCACCATCAAAGTGAATTTTTTGATAACATTATTATATCTTCTTAAATGGAATGTTTAGTCTTCACAAAGTCTCCAATGGGGGGTTTTCCTAGAAAAGATTTATAGGTCTATACATAATATTCCAAATGGTATCACTGGTGGTGAAAATCTGTACTGGTGTAAATAAATCCCGATTAAATGTAACTTGTT
Source organism: Viscum album (assembly GCA_963277665.1). NCBI lineage: Eukaryota > Viridiplantae > Streptophyta > Magnoliopsida > Santalales > Viscaceae > Viscum > Viscum album. The sequence goes on along the minus strand of OY728134.1, from coordinate 1,064,109,214 downwards.
GGTTTGGTGGATCAATAACCATTGTATTTCTATTAATGAAACTATTAGGAGTAGGGGGGTGCAGGTGGGGTGTCTTGGAGGGGATGTCCAGGGGGTGTCCAAGGGTTTTCCAGGGGGTTTGGGGGGTTTTTAGGTAGGGGGTAGGGTGCAAGTGGGGTGTCTAGGGGGGCTATATAGGGGGGTGTCCAAGGGCTGTCCAGGGGGGTATGCAGGGCAGGGGGAGGGTGCAGGTGTGGTGTCTATGAGGGGGTGTCCAGGGTCTGTCATGGGGGGGTCCAGGGGCTATTCAGGAGGGGTGTCCAGGGGGTGTCTAGGGGGAGGTGTGTCTAGTGGGGGTGCAAGGGGATTGTCCTAGGGGTGCAAGGGGGTTGTCCAACGGGCATGTGGGTGTTCAAGGGGGTTGTCCAGGAGGGGCATGGGGGTTCATGGGGTGTCCATATCTTTTGAGAATTTCAAAAATATAACTCCACTTTATTGTATCAAATTCCTTTGAGATATAAGGATTTAAATCAAAGTTCCCATGTTTAACCTTTCGTTTCATGATGTTAACACATTCAGAGGCAGTTATGAATATTCCTACTGGGGATAAAGCCAAACTGGTTTGAAGAGATAAACCCACGAGCAATGGGACCTAACCTCCTAGCAATAATTTTGATAATGATTTTTGGAAATGTATTCCCAATAGAAATAGGTCTAGAATTCTTTACATCCATAGCATTTTCCTTCTTTGGGATCAGGGCAATAAAACTGGAGTTGATTCTATAGGGCATTGAGGCGTGGTTAAAAAACTCCCTCATAGCGTTAAGGATCTCATCATGAACTATGTCCTAGTAGAACAAAAAGAATTTATTTTTGAACCCATGAGGACCAGCCACACTCTCAAGATTTAGAGAAAAAAGGGAACTCTTAACCTCCTTCTCATCAAGGGACGCAATAAGGGAGATTGTTGGATTAGTGTAGCCCGATCCGGTTGACCACACTCCATTGCAGGAAAACTGTTTTTTTTTTCATCCTCTATTAGACTTTTTTGGCTTCAACAAGAGATAAACGATAGTGATGTTTTGTCATTAAAAATTTATATAGGACTTTTCTGATAAGAACTTTTTTCTTCTTTGAACACTTTTGATAGCTCTGCTTATGTTTTAACTGGTGAAAACAATGCATTGTGCTTCCCTTTTTTTTGCATTCTGATTTTTATTGTTTCACAGTGGTATCACAGGGGAGTGGGGGCTTGGTGTAGGGAGAGGGTTGGGTGTAGGGGGGATGGGGGGCTAGGTGCAGGTGGTAATGGGGGTGTAGGGTGGTGTCCATGAGGGGGGCAGTGGGGGTGTAGGTGGGGGTGGGTGAGTGGGTGGTGGACAGTGGGGGTGTAGTGGGGGGGAGGGGGACCTGGGTACAGGGGATAGTGAGGGGGCTGGGGGCTAGGTGAAGGGGGGGGGGGATGGGTGCAGGGTTGGGTGTATGTGGTACTAGGGGTGCAGGGGGGTGTCTAGGAGGGGGACAGTGGGGGTGCAGGTGGGGGGGTGGACAGTGGGGGTGCAGGTGGGGGGAGGGGGACCTGGGTGTAGGGGGTAGTGAGGGGGCTGGGGGGCTAGGTGCAGGGAAGGGTACAGGTGGTACTGGGGGTGTAAGGGGGGTCCATGAGGGGCATTGGGGGTTCAGGTTGGGGGGGATAGACAGTGGGGGTGAGGTGGGGAGGAGGGGGTAGTGGGGGCTGGGGGCTGGGTGCAGGTGGTACTGGGGTGCAGGGGGTGTCCAAGAGGGGGGTATTGGGGGTGCAGGTGGTTGGGAGGGGGGTATACAGTGGGGGTGTAGGTGGGGGGAGGGGGACCTGGGTGCAGGGGGGTAGTGGGGGTGCAGGTGGGGGGGGGGGGGTGGACAGTGGGGGTGTAATGGGGGGAGGGGGGATGGGTGTAGGGGGTAGTGAGGGGGCTGGGGTCTGGGTGTAGGGCTGGGTGCAGGTGGTACTGGGGGTGCAGGGGGTGTCCAGAAGGGGGCAGTGGGGGTGTAGGTGGGGGGGGGGGGGGGGTGGACAGTGGGGGTGTAGATGGGGGGGGGGGGGGGTGGACAGTGTGGGTGTAGGTGGGAGGGGGGTTGGACAATGGGGGTTCATGTGGGGGGAGGGGGGCCTGGGTGCAAGGGGTAGTGGGGGGGGGTGGGGGATTGGTGCAGGGGGGGATGGGGGCTGGGTGAAGGTGGTACTGGGGGTGCAGGGGGTGTCAGGGGGGGTTCTGGGTGCAGGTGGTACTGGGGGTGCAGGGGTGGCAGTGGGGTGCAGGCTGGGGGGGGTCCAGGGGGATGTCCAGGGGTGTCAAGGGGGGTGCCAGGGGGTTCTATCCAGAGGGGAGAGTGGGGTGTGCAAAGGGGGATGGGATGTGCAGGGGGTCTATCCAAGGGGGAAGGGAGGGGATCTATGGGGTCTGTCCAGTGGGGCAGATGCTATTTCTGGGAAAAGAATATATACCCGCGGTTTGAGAACCGTGGGTAAATATGCTGTTGCAGAACCCTCCATACCCACGGTTTTTAAACCATGGGTAAATATGTTGTTTTAGAACCCTCTATACCTACAGTTTAATTACCCATGGGTATCTAATTTTTGCTGTAAAAATTTATACCCATGGTTATGTAAACTGTGGTCATAGATCTATACCCACGGTTCTGGTGAACCCTAGGTAAGTTGAAATTTCCATTGGATATACCCACAGTTTCTGTAAAACTGTGGGTATAGGGAAATCCTGACGCCTCAGGAGCCCATAGTTCATCAAGCCGTGGGTATATCCTATACGCACTGTTTAATGGGATATACCCATAGTTTGAAACCATGGGTATAGGGAACTTTTCCAGTAGTGACCCTATGAGGAAGCACTCGTCGTCATTTCCCCCTATAGTCTCGTATCGGTAACTAAAAGGCGCTCTGGGGAAGCACTTACGTCACATTCCCCCTATGGCCTACATCAAGGAACTATAGAAACTTTGAAAAGGCACTTACGTCAATTCCCCCTATGTTCTCGCATCATAATAGTAAAAAACAGACAATTTGAAGAATCTCTTACGTCCATTCTCCCTACGGTCTACTACACCAGGTTCTCTGTAGCACCCCAAACATTTTATGGTATGTTTCTCTTGAATACATTTTAGTTATTGCCTATATTTCAAAAATCATTGATCCTATATGGAACAAAACATGGTTACTTATAAGGGATATCCATAACCTAGACACAAAACTTAAATTTGTCTGCTCTGTGATTTGAATTTTAAAAATCTGACATACATGGTTGCGATCAGTAATTTATTTGGAGTCCGATAAAGAAAAATCAATTTTCAGAGAATAGTAGCGTCCTCTTATGAATAGTAACCTACCCTTATGAATAGTAACATACCCTTAGGAATAGTAATATGACTCTTATGAATGGTATCCATACCATTGAGTGTATAAATGAATTTAGGCACCTTAAAAATGAAGATGAAAATTTTAAGTGTTTATATTTTTCAATTAAATAATGATTTTAATTAAATATTTAATTAATCATATATAGAAAATTATTTTGGAAAAATTGAATTCATTTTTGGATTCTACATGTTGAAAAATGGTTAGGGTGAATTTTTGGGATTTTTCTGAAATACTTGAATTTGTGATGAATAGTAAAATCTGATAATTCACAATAAATGTTAAATAATGGATTAATTGAGTAATTGATGATGATCTACTGATTAAATCCCAATTGGTTCGAAGTAAAATGCATATATTACTTTTCTTGGTCATGGAATAATCACTATTGGTTGTCTTGAGGGGAAATAATAAATTAATGAGTATAATATTAAGAAAACTCCTCTCCCCTCCACTATATAAAGCACCCATCACCCCCTCCTCCTCTCACGCCACTCAAGCCTTGTTCCTTGCCAATATTCTGCCCAAGTCTCTCCCCAAGATCCTCCCCCATGTCCAAAATCTCCTCAATTTTTCAAGATACCAAAACCTCTTCCCTTAAGAGGTTCTCAAAGGAGGAAGTCTCAAGAGGTAAATTCCTCTTTCCAATGCCTTCAATTCTTTTAAGTTCTTTTATTTTTGTTTCTTTCCTCACCATAATAGTATGATTAATCTAGTAACATGAATTTACTAGAATTTTTTCATTCTAATGGTATATTTCATTACCTTATCTCCTTTCACCCACCATTTATTTGAATAAAATGAAAGCACTGTTTGAGATGTGCTAATTTAGAACATTCAAGGACAACGGTTTATCAATTTCTATTATAATATTTAATTATGGTCATGAAACCATTTCTGTTATGGTTGAAGAAGATTATAATATATGTAATCTATCTTATTTTTAGTTCTGTAATCCTTTTGTACAAATGTTATTAAGTTATAAAGAAAAACATGTTCATTATAATCAAACCCATTGTTTAGCCAAAACGGTTGTCACTAAGGTTATATATATAATAATTTGACTTCACTATATGTAACCAAATTAAATTTAAAACCATGTAATCTTATTTATGTTCACTAATATAATATAACTTCATTTCTGGACAACCACATCCATCTTATATATTTATCTGAACTAGAATATAAGTGAACCGATCATTTAAAACCAAGTAAACAAACGAGCCCGAACAATGAAATTGAACCTTATAACTAATCAAAAAGGCCTTTAATGAACTAAAAATGGTTATAATAAATCATTTAAATATAGAAGAGGTTCTTTAATAATTAATTAATAAGCCTAATTTGTTCATTCATGTCTTAAATAACAAGTCAAGAACACCTTCAAGCATAAGGTAAGGGATCCTCTCTCTCACTTTTGTTCAAGAATCTCCCCTATGTTGTGCCCTTTTATTTTTAATTCCTAATGATGGGGTATGTTTTTTCACCTCCCCCATACTTCCCTTATGACATATAAATAATGTAATACCCCTTTACCTCTTATTAAGCCCTCACAATAACACTCGTTACCATGCCGAAATGTTTGTAAGGGATTTCTCATCTCACTTTCATTTCTGTGAGATTTTCATTATTCGCCACTTATCTATTGTATGTGGTATATGTGTACTTACATTTTTTTTATAATAACATGATTATATTTATATTCATGTTATTAAATGATTCATTTGAGGTTTATTAAGTTCTGGTCATATGATGCGACTGTTTACATTGTGGTAAGAGTCTTTGTCTCAACTACTATTTTGTTGAGACTAACATTGTATTGTGCACCTAATAATCCTTATGTGGTGTACCTAATTCCCATTTGAGATCACATTTCATTTGAAAATTATATATATATATATTAAATATCCATAATCTCATATCATGGATGTATTTTTTGTCTAAACCGTATACCATTTTACATATGGGGTTTATTTGGAAAGTTATTTTAATATTGATGAATCTGTATACTCTACTATATACGGATATTGAAAAGGAAAATTAATATTGTATTGAATAAATGTATAAAGAATGATTTGGACATGAAGTGGTGGTTGGGGGCCACTATAGCCCATCGATGTATCTGTAGGTCATATGAGACAAATCAGTTCGCGACAAACCCTTCGAGTTTGTTTCCAAAAATCAGATGGGTTTCTACCCATAGAACTAAACCATTTTTATGGTATTATGGTTTCATGTGATAGATACATTATTTCCAATTAATAAGAATTATCTTTATTCATTATCAGTTATTATTATTATCCATGAGGTTTTCACTATGACAAAATCTATGGATGCAGTTTCATTCTCAGTTTATTAATGGCATTAGTTATTCATTTATTCACTATGACATATTGATTATGTTAGACTGATTCTGATTCACTTATTATTGTACTCATGATTCTACTATTTTTAACCCTTACTTAGTGTTTTATCTCACCCCTTTCATTGTTTACTTTCAATAGGTGACAAAGTGGAGATCGTTTATTGAGTTCTTGTGGGTGCAGTTTTTAGTTTCGTTATGTATTGTATTTTGTAAACTTTTCCAATGTAATTTGAGTTACATATATGTATCTAGTTTCTTCAAGAATACTAAACTAATCGTTCCTTCAGGATTTTCATTCCTTATAACCATGCCAATATCACAAGTAATGCACCAGATTTAGTCTAGAGGGGTCAGGGTGTTACATTCTTATGGCCATGTGTAAGTCAATCAAGCACAACAATACATAGTGGCCAAAGTAAACCTCAATAACTACTTGGATAATAGTCTACAGCATAATAGCATATCAGATAAAAATAATCACACCATCCTACAAATATAGGCATGGAAAAACAATAGCAACCTATCAGGAAGACTAGGACAACGTCCAAAACAAGAAAACATGCATGGTAAAACACTTACAAAGCCTAGAAATTAAATCTATTCACATTCAATTAACCTCTACTGAAGCATACAAGCATAGCATGCAATTTATAGGGTTAAAATCGTAAACACACAATACCATGTTCAAGGGTATTGGGAACTTTTGCACATAAAATTCAAAGACTATCTATGGAAAGGCACAAACCACCTACCTCAGAGTTGTACGATTGTTATACGTGAACCTCAAGCCTTGAATTTCCCAAGAACATTGTAGATCTACAAAAATGTCTAAAATGTTCAATGGAGGATAACTTGGAAAAGAGGAGGAATCAGGAAACGAAGCTCTAGGAGAAGGAAAATCTTATCAAGGCGATCCCAACACAATCAACAGTGGTCGATATGGAGAACAGATGCTCGATCAGGGGCTGGAGGAAAGATCGTAGTTGTATGAATGCTCTCAGATAAACTAGGTTGAGAAGGAGAGCCTTTTGTCTATTAGATGTGACCCTGGTCCGTTTAATGAAAAAAATAAAGTACATGGTGCGTACTTTAGAAGTGAACCATGTGTACTTCCCCTTAACGGACCCCGCATTAGGCAGCCTCCAAGTCACCACACACGGCCATGTGTACGGCCATTACACTGTGAGCACATGGCTACCCACAGTAACCGAGTACATGGTGTATACTCATAAAGTACACAACGTGTACTTAAAAAATTTCCAGAAACTCCTCTTTTCTTCAAAAACACCAGAAAAAGGAAAACATACCTAAACAGAAGATCTGGGTTCTTACATAGTATCATGTGTTAATAAGATAAGTAATGAATTATCTAAGTCCTATGGCTTTGAAGGGAAGCCAGAGAATAAAAGGATGGTAGAGAGAAATATGGATAAAGGGAAGAGTAGAAAGAAGGATTTTCCCATATGTAATAACTATTGAAAGAATCACCTTGGTAAATACTTGAAGGGAATGGGAGTTTGTTATAAGCTGGAAGAAAAAGGACACCAAGTACGTGATTTCAAGGGTAAGAAAAAGGTGTCAAATGTACAATGCTTTATCTGTAAGGAGTTGGGACACTACGCGAATCAATGTCCAAATCATTAGATCATGCCCCAAATGATTCTATTGGATAATAATCAAGTTATGATACTACCACAAATAAAGAGGAATGAATAGTGTTCTTATGTTGTTATTAAAGAATTATTTCATTTGAGAGTTGTATCAAATATTTAATGGTTATATTAATTATAGAAATAACTAAGGATTGTACTACAGTACTATTTCATTGAGGATTTGAGATTATATGGTAATAAGAAAAGTGACTAAACAACAAGTTAATTTTTTTTTTAAATACATGGTTGAAGGAAAGATAAACCTTAATATGGTCCTGATACTGAGGAAGTGATTTTGGAATAATAGATGGTAAATTTGGATAAATTATATTGGATATTATTTACAACCTTGGAACTGATTAATGGTTTATTTATTCCATCATTGTTGGAGTATTCAAAATTTTTGGATATTAAGAATATATCTATTATTATATAAGGAATAAGGGAGCATGAATGTAATCGATAAGATTTTATAGTAATTCAGGGTGTTACCATGTTTTAATAGAATACAAGATGATGGTACTCACATGTTATTATGTGGAAAAAAGAGATCTTCATTATGTCATGTTCACCTTCCTTATAAATTTTTGGACTATGAGTTTGGACACAAGTATTTTTGATAAGTCTAAAAGTTGGAATGGATTAAGTTGGACATTGGATACTATGGTTTAATATTAATACATTTCTTAAGATTATTTTTTTGATTTTTTATAAAAAGTACAACACGAATGTCGGGCAACAACCTATCATCTTCGGCAAGGCCGAGAGACTTAAACCCACAACCGAAGGGCGAAAAGGGTGAATCACCTAACACTGGCTTATGTGATGTCCTAGTTTTTATAATGTAGTTTTTTTAAATGATCTGATAGATGAATTATAAATTCATTTTTTTGAAACCTTATATGATTAAGATAAATAAAATATTATTTAATTCTATTATCTTTTGGAGTGAAAGATGAGTTTGTGGTAGAAGTTAGTTGAAGGATGGAACTCTACTTGTCAAGTATTTTTTTTCTCTTATTCTATGAAGAAATTAATTATTAAACTTTAGGGAAGGGATCTTAAAACAAAAAAATATGTTATTCTAAAACCTTATATTTTATTGAACTGATGGTATTTAAATCATTATAGATTTATTGATTTGAGGCCCTTAATATTCCATTTATTGTTCACTTGTTTGTGATTGATGACCTCAATCACTCACTATAAATATTTATGGTTTTCTACCAATTATGTGTCTCTAATTTCCACTAATGTTCTCCTATTTGATATCATAATTTGGTGGTGACTTGTTCATTTCTCTTTCCCTCTTCTTAAGACTAAATTTTATTAACCCTATTTCTGATGTGGGTTTCCACAAAGGTATTTTCTATTTTTAACCTTTTATTTTCAAAGAACAATTTCAAATTGCAAGGATGAAATTTATTGAAGAAGTGGAGAACGTAACACCCCAATATTTCATATTATGTTATCTCTTTAAAGTAATTCAATAGTTTACACTACACGCAACACCGAGTTCGAGCGCACCACGACCTACCAAACTAATCTTTTAAAAGCCGTTATGAATAGTATTAACTGAATTTTGAATTTTATATATTTCATATAATTTTAACAACAATATTATTTTTTTTTCTTATACATAATATAAGAAAAAAAATCAATTTTTCAAATAAAGTATTTTTCAAAAAATGAAATTTTACCGCCTTTTAATGAAGAATCATTGTTAAATCCAATATTTGACCCTTTTATATATTTGATTTGAAAAAATAAAATTCTTATTTAGAATCAGGACATAAAAATTTATTTGGGATAAATTTTTTGTACTTTTTTGATAACTTTCATGTTTTGTTTAATAGTGAAAAATACTAAATTTTAATTGAAAACAATGTTTTAAATCGAAATAATTTATAGTGTTAAATTATGAATTTAAGTGGTTTTAAAGTATAATTAGATTATATTTTTAAGATTTAATATAATTTAGGTCATTATAAGTAATTTTACATTTAAAATGGATATAAACACGTGTCAATCTTTTTATAGTTTTTACTTTTTTTAAAAAAAAACCCGCTTTTTGGTTTGGACAACGAAAATTAATTTTAAATTAATTAATGAAACTTATAAGTTTTTAATTTGGTAAAATAGACTTCATTTTTGAATTTTTATTTTTAAAATTATCTTAGGGTGAATTTTTTATATTTTTCTGAAAACATTCAATTTTTGATGAATAGTGAAAAACACTGTGTTATTGTTTAAAACAGAATTTTATTTAAATAATAATTATTTTTTTATTTAAATTTATTTTAAAGTAAAAATAGATACATAATAAAAATATTAGTCTAATTTAATTAATTGGATTCATTTTATAATAATATTAGATATATAAAAGTTTATTGAACATTTAATGTCTTTTACCAACCATCTTGGCACATTTCCAAATTTTCATAAAACGTAATTTTACCACTTCTGTGAATTGAATTTCAAAAATATGAGAGACATGGTTGAAATCAGTAATAAAAATTTGGTTCAATATGATTAAAATAATTTTTGGTGAATAGTAACTTTTGAATTTTATTTACCACGATTAAAAGTAAATAGGGTAATTAATGGTAATAATGATGTTATAATTACCCTAACACATGTCCTAATTCTAGTGGATAAGTGTATTTCAACCAAAAACAATCTTAGGAATAAAATTTGATCTTTTTTGTCCCCTTGGATTAGATTAGGACATTTATTATTATTTTATTTAAAGAAGAGTTAAAAGTGTTAAATTCTATGTTTAATAACTAAAATACATTTAATATAGGGTTATATATAAGATAAATTAGACTATAAATATTAATTAGAAAGATAAAAATATTAAATACATAATGGTATTTTATTTATTATTTTTAGACATTAAATAAGTAAATTTATTTATGACACAATGATGATGAAGTAATTACCGTATTAATGAAAGATTAAAATAACTGATATTATAAATATCAAAATAAATTTAAATTGATACTTTTGATTAATTCCACGAATTTACTAGATTAATATGACATGTTAGGTTTGATTCAATTAATTTTTTCGAAGTAATCATGCTGTTATGACTTTCACAAAAACAAAATACCAAATAGTGTCAAAATTGACATATATGAGTTTTTAAAACATTTACTCTATTATTAAATTATATAATATTTTTAAAAATCAAAGGTTCATCCAAAAGACTTATATAATGATATATATGTCAATAATGATCCACTTGGGGTTCTTTTCTCTTTTTATAGTAAGTTTATTAACCATTTATTATAATAATACAAGAAGACATGTTAAAAGTTAAACTATTTAACTAAGAGTTAAATCTAAATAGTAAGGTTAATATGGTGACCTAAACATGTCTACGACATATTTTTTGAGATTATTTCGACCCATAACCACCTTAGACTCTAAATAAATCAATTTGGATCCATTAGAAACTGAAAATTATTTTATAATAAAATAATATTTCCAGCTTTTCCTAAGGTGTGCCTCACCTCTCATATAAAAGGGCACTTCCTATTCTCTTAATTTCACACCTCAAGAGTCATTTTGATCATCCAAACCCTACTCAAATATCCTCCCAACTACTTTCCCTTAATTATATAGTCTTTCCTTTGAACAGAAATCCAACTTATGGAGCCCTTTTGATCAAATCAAAAGGAAGCACATGAAGAAGAGGTAATAATTTCATCACCTCTTTTAAAGTTATCTTCTTCTTCCACTTCCTCTTTCTTTGTTGTTTCCAAATCAAAATAATAACTATAGAATCATATACATAATTTTATTTTATTATAAATATGGTACAACTATATTCATTATTCTATCTATCCTATGAATAACAAAGTCATCATACGTGCATACATACAGCTTACTGTCTCCACGTTGTGGTGTAGTTTGTTATTCAACACTTAATTATTTCGATGAGTATAATAATGTGTATAATTTATGTAAATAATAAATATAACTTGTTAATTATTCTTTATATATAATATATCATCCAATTATATACGATTTCACCATCAATAGAATGATATTGTCACTCATGCGTACGTATGGCTTACCGTCTCCACGGCACAATGAGATTCATTTCCACGTTCACCATTCAACGATGATTATAAAAATATATATTATTAATAAGTACTTAATATATGAAATAATAATGCTAATGGAAATGTATGTGTGTGTGTGTGTGTGTTTACATATATCTCATTCACTTACTTCCCTTCAATGTGATATGAAAATGGAAATAGCATTTATGTGTACGTACGACCTACCATCTCCATAAACAGTGTTTTCCATTTCATATATATATCTATTATAAATATTTATATTCTAAATATATATGATATATAAATAATTTTTTTATTTTATGGAAGTATTTAAATCACGATCTAAGTGATACGATCAAGAATAACAAGTTAAAACACGTATGATAAAGAAAGCGATTATTACCCAAAATGTTAATTTAAGATGGAAATTATTATTAAATGTGTAACATAAATTCATAAATGAATCATGTATGATATCATAAATATTAATATGGTTATATTATAATTTAATAATATACTATGGTCATTATGCAGGAGGTTAAACGTACCCTCTACTAAAGAAAAGTACAACGTAAGCGTTAATTCCTCAATCTCATTATTCTCTGAGATTTTTTATGTGTATGTTTTTACTGGGACATATTTATTATCCATGTCCATGTTTCATAAAAGTTTTTCAAAAGGATTATTTTTAAGGTACTCTTTAACTAAAACATCATTTTAAATGTTTTAAATATTTATTCTTCTAAATATTTCTCATTTAATGTCTATGTTTTCAAAATGGTTTTAAGGATTTATTTATATGGATATGAATGTTTTAAAATGTTAATTACTTTAAAATGTTTCAAAGTGGTATGGGATACATTGATTCAGAAAATCTCTTTTAAATGACTTCCTTTATAAATATGTGACTTTTAAATGATTTCACAAAAAGGGATATTTCTCTCAAAAAGTTTTACTAATCATTTTCAACTATGTCAACATTCTTTACTAGATATTATTCTTGATTAAGATTGATTTATTATAACACAATCTTCCATATTTTATCGAATGAGTTATGATATGTTTTAATATGGATGTGTTATTTTTATACCCTTCATGGATTATGGTTGAAGTGTTGACATTTTGTATAATAGTTTTAATATGAATGTTTATGTTATGTTTCACCATTTTCATATGAGGAATGAACTGGACTTAGTAAGTGACGGGTGGGGCCTACTATAGCCCTTCGATGCATCGGTAGGTCTCATGAGACAAACTAGTGTCTTGGCATAAGTCCTTGAAAAAATCTTATTTGTAGTCTTGGCACGAGGCCTTGACTATGTGGTAATAATGTCTGGCATTAGGAATTCCCTCATTATCAAATTAATTATTACCTATAATTATTCGACTAGTAGAATATCCATGTGCATGTTTATATAGAATTATTTAATTTATATTTTCCATATTATAATGAATTTTATGTTTAAAATGTTTTTGTTTTTATTGCACATCTTTCCTTAAAAGTTTATAGCTTCCACTAAATTATTTACCCTTACAAAGCATCTGAGCTCATCCCTTTCTTATGTTTTGTTTTCCCAGGATTCCAAGAAGTGTATTATGTTTGATATATTGGGTTAAGCTAGGGGAATAATGGAATTCTCAATGGATTATTTATGTTTTGTTTTATGTTTGAATGTTTAATGTAACGTTCATGTATATAATCTATTTTCCAAGACTGCTAAACCGATCGGTCTTTCGGGACTTGATTTGTTGTAATCATGCTAATGTATTAAAATAATGCACCAACTCTGTGCTTTTGGGGTCAGGGCGTTACACCAAGGGAGTCTTTATGAAGTTCAGATTTTATGAGATGAGTGACAAACCTCGAATAGATATTTCTTCCAAGACTCAGAAAAATAGAAAGAAGAAACAGGAAAGGAAGATAAAGAATAATATTACCACTAATGGAAAGAAATCTTGTACTAAAGGTAATCTAAAAGGTACAAAATATGATAATACTTATTATTCTTCTTATAAATCCTATTCAAGTTGTGATTATGATAGATCAATTAGTGATCTTAAATTTGTACTCAAAGATCATCTGAATAAATTCCCTAGAGAAGTGGCAAGACATATTGCTGCAAGCATTAGTGCTCTTCAAGATGAAAAATTATAGCTGGAAGAAAAATCTAATGCCATGGAAGAGGTATTGGCTAAATGGGTTTGCATATCCAACACTCTCACTAAACTAGTTAAGGCAAAGGAAGAAACAATTTCTCTTTGCAATGAAATTCATACTCAAGTCACTAAAGAATTGCAGGGAAGTATTTGTGATAAATAATTATTTGATATTTTATTTGTATAATCTTTCAATGCATTTGGAAAGTTCCACAAAGTTTCTATGGTTGTCAAAGCTTTCTATTAGAATACAAGTCCAAAAAGATAAAGGAGCTTGACATCGCTTTGCAACAATTAAGAAATGTATATGAAGAAAAAATAATAAGGCTAAAGGAGAATTGGGAAAGTAAGATGAGATAAGTTGAGGATGATAAGAACTATCTCAACATGAACCGTTTAGAATTGGAGGTGAGACTGAAAAATAAGCAATCACCCCAAGCTAAAACTTCCCAATCAAATGAAAGAAGAGATGTTGCCACTCAATTTTGTATTGAGGAATATTGTTACAAAAGGAACATCAGATCAACTTCAAATCCTATGGAAACATCCTCCAAGAAGAAGGTATCATATATCCCAGTTATTTATATTTCTACTAATGTATTTTCATCTACAAGTATAGGTTCAAAACCAAAATATGGGAAGATGTGGATTGATAAAAATGATGATACATCCATCAAAAATTCAAGGGTGGATACTAGAATGATTAAGAATAGAAACTCCTAGAAGGATACTCCAAAGAAACAAAGAAAATTTTAAAAACAGAAATGAACTAAATATAGATAGACCAATGCTACAAGAAAAAGAAGGGGATTTATTGGCTACTGTTGGTGTTGTTGTATGTTTGGGCATCAGCCAACAATTTCTATAATAATATGTCAGCATATGAAAATTGTGGAAGGCCTACATTCAGGGAAAGTATATGTGAAGAAATGAAGAAACTTGCAATTCTAATGAAGAATGCACAGATGAAAAAGAATATGAATACTAAGAATAGATTTGAATATCTTGAGGACTTTTGTGATAATTGCAACAGAAGTGGTCACAATCATGATTAGTGCTGGTTTAGTCCTACCATGCCTCAGGCATATGTTGATAAAAAGAATAGACCAAAATAAAGGCAGAAGAAAGAAAAAGGAGTTAAAAAGTCTTCAATTGGGAATATGAAATATAATGAATTCCAAAAACCAGTTAAAAAATTATTCCCAAGATAAAGTTCAAGCTGGATTCCAAGAATGTCATCTCAACCAAGAAAAAATGTTTCTACTGTGTAAAGAAAGGTCATACCATGGATCACTTCAAACAATCCATGGAAATTAATGGAAGAAAGCTAAAAATAAAAGGATAATCAATCCAAAATAAAATTGGATTTACTGAGGAAATTCCTGAATATAGTCTTAATAATATGCCTAAGAAAGGTAAATTGAAAATAATGAAGAAACCATGTGGAAGCTATAAATAAAAAAATGGTAAGTAGTGTTTAGTTATCTGTACTAATCATTTTCAAATTTCTAGAGAACTGCAAAGAGCTGAAGATGAAATACAAGCTAAATCTAAGGCAAAGGGAAAACAGGTCATTCCACATGAAGGAGAATTTGACTTTCATGAGAGGTTATCAACACATGATAAACCAAGTGTCACACAACTAATTTTTGGAAGGTGCAAGAAGGCTGGACATCATGAAAACAAATGTTCAACTATTTTACCAGGCCAATTTGAGGAAATTGAACAACATGCACCAAAAGTTCTTCACTACTGACCGATGTTAAGAAAAACAATCCACACAAGTTAAAGGTGAATGGAATTAAATAATCCATGCTGACAGTGTAAAAAAAATTCCAAATGAAGAGGAGACATTAGCATGAAGAGTACCAGAAACTTTAGTGCTGTAAGGAAAGGAGTTGTTGGGTTGAGAGAAAATTCTCATCCCTAGTGCTTCTATTAAGAAGCTCACAAGTGTTCCATCTTATTCCCTTATAATTTTGTTATAAATGTGTGCTTACATTGCAGGGAATTAAAGATGAAGGTCATTATTAAAATGAAATTTTAATGAGAAAAGTTTAGAACTACAAGTTGAACTCATTATTCATGACTTGATAATTACTTGAATTTATCCAAAGTGGAAGATTATCAACATTCATATCTTCAAGCTTATCTGATGATATTCTCCACCAAGTTAATTCAAAGGGAGTGCACCCATTGAGGGGGATAAAATATGAAGGAGATGATATCAAGGATTATGTCATGACAAATCTTGAAATTCATAGCATCTCAAGAAGCTAAAAATGAGGTATTCCAATCACACTTTAATCCTTTGTTCTTAATTGTATTCATCATATCAATTAAGGGGGAGTGCTTGATTAATGAAAAGATGGTATGAAAGGGGAATCTTTATCTTTGCACTTGAACTTTTTAATATGTTTGGTAAAGTATGTACTTGATTTAGAATTTCATTGATAAATCAAATTATCTTCAATACCTTGGTCCAGAATTGAACCACTCTGAGCATGATGTCACATGTATGGTTGTTTATGGACAATACTAAAAACCTTGGTCATATCTCTCTTGTTTTCTACATTGGGTTATCCCAAGTAGATTTAGATTTGATTTATTAAAGTCTCTTTGCTAAGTGAACCATGTGACATCATCCCTCTCTTAGAAATATCCAATAATATATTATTCAAAGGGAGGGGAACATGTTTTGAAAAGACACCACCACACCTTTACATTTGGTTTCCAATAAGGAGGAGAAAAGATTGGCACACATATTGACCCATATAAATTGTGTGTAGGTGATATTGAAAACTAAATACAAAGGGGGATATTAATTTGCATAAGAGTTTAATTTTTTTTCAATATGGATTGGAGTGCATAAGATTTTCATTTGTTGTCAATGAGAAATCAATATGTGAATGAAAGGTATTTATGAATATGTTGGTGAAGCCTTGGATAATTTTTGTTGATTAAAAGCATTTAATACTGCACTTGATCAATTATCCAAGATGATAAAAATATGATTAGTGTATAACTGATCTTAAGTTCCAAGACTTGTATCAAGGTGGTACATTGTTACAGCACCTAAAGAATACCATGAAATACTCAATTGCATGAGGAGTAGGAAGATCCATACAATGTCTTCTAATTGGATAAAGTTGTTTACAAAATTAGACAATTGGTTGTGTTGATCCTAAAAGAAGAAGACATGTATTTTAAAGAGAACACGTCACTCATTACAACAATAAAGGCCATGCATTATGCCTTAATGCATGAGGAATTAACAAATGATCCATTCTTCATCCATGATTAGATCAAAACAAAATATTAAAGATCATTTGGAATTTATGATCTAAAAAGAAATTATTGGATTATTCTTGAAGTTGAAGAAGAAGAAAGGAGGCATGCTTGGGCTTTGAATGAGGAAGGATGGGTTGGCATTTTAAGGAGGAATTCATACTTTGTTTTTATACCAACTACTTAGTAGTTTCCCTTACCAAAAAACTAGGGCCAATCTTGAAGGCCAGCTGAAGCCCTCACCCATGGCATTTGTGGGACCTGAGGGTCTATTGCGCCCAAGGGGATTTCCATGAAGACAGCCCGCAATAGGTGCATGTGGGCCATGTATAAGCCCATAGGGGCTACATGGTAATGAACCCACGTAGCATGGGTGCTAGGTGCGCGCCCGGGGAGCAGAGTGGGCACTAAGAGTGTAACATCCTAGATAAATAAAGAAATATGGAATTTTCATATTTATTAATATTTGTGAATTAAATATTAATTTTACTTTAAAGTGGTTGCTATGTTCGATAGCGTACCCGATAAGCAACAATAGGTTTCTTTGAAATCTTATGTTGCACACTAATAATATAATATTATTGTTTTAAATGGTAGTTAACTCTTATCTGTTGTATTGGCAGGAATGAACAAAACTAACTAAAATATTATTATACATGTTTGTTAAATGTATTTACATTTATCCAATAAAAGTTAGAGGCTTAAAATGTGAATTAATCTAATTTTAAGCATAATTTACATTAAAAGGTCGATTTACCGCCTTTTAATGGAAACCCCTCTTTAAATCCAGTTTTGGTCACTTTTATATGTTCTATTTGACCAAATAAAATTCTTCTTTAGAATGGGGACATCAAAATTTACTTTGTATAAATTTTTGGAATTTTTCCGATAAAGTTCATTTTTTAATGAATAGTTAAAAGTATTGTATTTTAATTCAAAACTGCCTTTTAATCTAATTTATTTGTATGGTCATATTATCCTTTTAATTGGTTTTAAAGTTTAATGAGAATATATTTTTAACATTTAATCCAATGTTGTTTATTAGAATTAATTTCACTTTGAAATTGGACATAAACAAGTATCAATCTTTTGATAGTTATTGTTTCTTAAAAACACGCTATGTGTTTAGATAACGGGAATTAATTTTAAATTAATTAATGGAACTTCTATGTTTATAATTTGGTAAAATAGACATAATTTTTAAATTCAGATTATCAAATATATCTTAGGCTGAATTTTTTGTGTTTTTCTGAAAAACATCAATTTTTGATGAATAGTGAAACCACTTAGTAGTAGTTAAAAAACTGCCTTTTTCATTTAAATGTAATTTTACCACTTCTGTGAATTGAATTTAAAAAATATGACAAACATGGTTGTTATTATTAATTAAAATGTGGTTCAATAAGATGAAAATAATTTTTGGTGAATAGTAACTTTTGACTTTTATTTACCGCGTTTAAAGGTAAATAAGGTAATTCAAGGTAAAAAAGAATATTATAATAATTCAAAATTACCTTAACACGTGTTGTAACCTTATTGGATGAGTAATGGCCGACCATAGGAATCCTTGGGTCCATTTTGGGACCCTAGGGAGCCACTTATTAATGATAATGACACTTTATTTTAATTAACTTAAATTAATTGCAAAACGGACATAAACAAATATTTATTTTTAAATTAATTTTTTCATCATGTTATATAAGTTATATTTTCAACTATAAATATTCATTGGAAAGATAGAAGTATTTCCTACATCATGGTATTTATTTATATTTTTTATACATCGAATAAATTAAATTAGTTATGACACAATAATTATGTAGTGTTTACCTCATTAATAAATGATTTAAATAAATAAGATTATAAATATTACAATAACATCCAAAACCTATAAAATTTTTATTGGATGAATTTATTTCAACCATGAGTCATCTTAGCTTCTACCCTAATGAGTTTTGGACCTTTAGAAACAGAATATCATTATATAATAAAATAATATTATCACACTTTTCTAAATAGCCCCTCCTCCCCCTTATAAAAATCCCTCACTTCTAACCAATTCCTCAAACCTCTCAAGCATTTTGTATCATCCAAACTCTGCCCAATTAATCCCCCTACATCCCTATCCTCCTCCTAGAAGCCTTACCTTAGGCAGGAGGCACTTCAAGAAACCATTTTGGTTCATACCAAAGGGAGTTACCTAAATTAAAGGTAACAATTTTTCTTAACTTATTTTATTTTATTTTACTTCTCCAACCCCTAAACTCTTTTTATTCCTTTATTTTATAACAAAACCGGAATACTAAATATACTAGGATTTTGTTATGAGAATAATTATAACTACACTTACACACACCTCCATCTAATTGGTGAAGAACATAATGTTTCTGTGGATGGAAAACTAACGCCTCACGAAATGATGATTGTTCGATTATCTCCTACCGCCTATCATGGTGGAAATTAAGATGAAACTATATTTATATATGATATATATTATGTTTATGTTTTCTTTATGATTCTATATTTTTTTTATAGCATACCTTTATGGTTTCCATTATTGGTAAATGCGATAATTTCATTTGAGGAAGTGCGGACTACCGCCCCCTCAAAATGATATGACTCGTTAATGTCATATATGGGACATATAAAGGATGGAGTTAATGATATTATATATGATATTATACTATAATTATAATATACCTATGTATAATTATGTTTTCATTCCATTAAAATATGAAATAGAAATAAAATTAGCGTTCATGCGTACGTACGGCTTACCGTCTCCATAAACTGTGCATTTCATTTATTATCTCCAAATGATATGTACTATTATAAATTCATATATATACTGGATATATATGATATATATGATATCTAAATAATTAATATCATTCTAGATATAATATAATATTGACCACATGGACAACTTTTAAATATAAGGTTTTCATTTTTTACTCAAGTACCAAATCTCGACAAAATGACCATTATTAACTTAAATGATTGCATAATGCTTATAACATGGTATTAAGTGATATAAAAAGAATAATAAACTTGAAAAAGGTTCTTAAGAAAGTAGAAATTAAATTTAGTTTATTATTTAGGAGATTAACGAACGATCGAGTCAAGTCGGACATAAGGTAAGGGACTTCGTCTCAATCTCCTTTCATTGAGGCATATTTTGTTCTAATACATGACTTTCTTTTATACACTGTATAAACACCTTTTAATTTTTATTTCATTCAAAGGGAATATTTTTCTAAGAATAATTTTACTAAATGACAAAAAAGAATGTTTCTTTTTAACGTAAGCGGTGACAACGACCTTTCCACCGCCGTGAGTATTTTTTGATCTTTGGCTTCCTTAATAAGTCGTAATGTTTTTAAAAGGAAAATAAAATACCATACACTCTTTTATGTATTTTGGTATTTAAAATGGTTTTGATAATGGATTTTTTATGTCAATATATTTCAATGATATATTGTGATTGAAATGTGGAAATGTCATCTTTCCTTTATATTTGTTTTATGTGTTATAAATATGTTATGGTTCTTGGGAATTATTTATGTATATGGGTGGTTCCGTGATAAACCTAGGGTGGGTGAGACTGAGATAGCTCTCCAATGCATTGGGTAATGTGACAGAGGTAAACGTGAATGTTTTTCCTAATAGATTTAAGTAATATACTATGATGGGTATTCCATAGTAACTCCCTATGAAGTCATGAAAGCTACAATGTAAGTATGTTATGGATGCCACAAGTTACCTTTATGAATTATGATTTTTATGTGTTATTCATAAATCATATGATTTCATGAGGTAAGTAAAAGAGTTTATGTTTTGTATGTATTTATGAAATAATGTTTTCTTTCATTGTTTTATAACCCTTACTGAGCTTTTTATGTTCATCCCAAGTTTTGAAATTTTTTCACATGACATAAAGATGAATAGGGTCAAGGATGGGATCAAGGAAAAGTCATGTTGTTTAAAACATGGAATTAGGCATTACTCTTTTTTTTGAAGAGTTTTAATTTTATGAAAAAAATGGAAAATCAGTAGAAGTTTCTACTTTGTAATCTTTTGATATATAATATTTATGTCCTAATTCTCTATAACTCTAAACCTAAAAATATCCTTAATGTGAATTATTCGTTTAATTCAATATTATGTAATGTTTTAAGGTCGGGTCCTTATTGTTGGTATCAGAGGTCGGTTTAGATAACTTTAGGAGTTAGGGTATTGTTAAATCAATATCCATAAAGTAATTTGTGTTAATATTGAAATCATATAGCATTTACAGATTACCATGTTGCTTCGTCTAAGATATTTCTGTGTTCAGAATGGTTTTCCACATAGGAAACAAGGAAACTATCGTGGGACGACATCAGGAGGAAGAAAACCTTCCAAATCAGAAACCTGAGATGGTCATAATTGGAACTAAATAGGTTGTTGTAGTGATGGAACAGTTCAATCAAGCTATAAATGGTGGTGGTATCCATGTATGAGATCATCCAGATCAACCATATAGGAACATGTCAGTAGTTGAGCATTTCATGAGGAAACATCCCCCATCATTCAAAGGAACATCTGACCCTGTGCTAGAAGAAAGGTTGATTAAAGTATTGGAGAAAATTTTTGATGTCATGGGGTGTTCATAACATCAAAAGGTTAGTCTTGTTGTTTACCGTTTTGAAGGTGAAGCTGATCAGTGGTGGTCGATGGTGAAAAATATCAGGGATAGTGAAGAGAATGATGCTCTTGATTAGGATGAATTCAAAGGTATGTTTATTTTGAAATATTTTTCTAAGGTGGTTTGTCTTAGGATGGAAAAACAATTACTGGAATTGAGGAAGTAGGATGAATCAATGGCTATTTATGAAGCAAAATTCACTCGACTCGCAAGGTATGCTCCAAATTTCATACGAGATCTTGATAGTAAAATCAACCATTTTTACTCAGGATTAAATCTAAAGTATCTAAGGGATTTAGCTTCTCGTGAGTTTAAAAGTTATGAAAAACTTGTTCGTTGTGTGGAGAAGGTGGAAATGGAGTTTTCTGATGATTACGTGTTCTTTGACAAACAACAGAATAAGAGGTCAAGGTGGCAGAAAAAAGGGAAGAACTCTTAAAAATTTTCTGATGGTAAGAAACTTAAGTTTATAATTTGTGAAAATTTTGGAAAAAATCATGCTGGGGAATGTATTTTGAATTCTGTTAAGTGCTACCAATGTGGTAAAATGGGACATAAAGCTCGTAATTGAACAGAAAATGATCAGGGTAATGGTAAGATAAAATCTGATTTACAGACACTAAAGTGTTTTAAGTGCAATGAAATGGGTCATTATGAAAATGAGTGTCCAAAAAAGAACTCAACTAAGGGAAATCAGCCAGAATACAAGTAGAAAGGGTGGTGAAATCCTTCTTAACTACTTCAGCAGATATTGGGCCATCAAATGAAGTAGTATCAGGTACACTGTTTGTTTGTTCAGATTATTCCAATGTATTGTTTGATTCAGGGTCTACACACTCTTTTATTTCTAAGAAGTTTTCTAGTAAATTGGGAATTCCATCTCAATATATGAATACAAAACTGATGGTAAAAACACCAGGAGGAAATTTTGAGACAAAAAGAAAACATAAGAACATTCATGTCCTTGTGTGTGGAAAGAATCTACATGCAAATCTTATTGGTTTGCCTCTATTAGAGTTTGATGTTATTTTGGGTATGGATTGGCTTTCTATTTATCATGATTAGATTGACTGTAGAGCTAAAGAGGTTTCTTTTCAGAATTATTTTCAGTTTTTGTACAATAATGAACCCTTTCTTTCGATAACATATTAGGAAGATGAGGAACTAGTAAAAGATGGAAATGAATGTTACCTTGCACATATTGTTAAAAACAAAGGAACTGTTCAGATTAATGATCTTCCAGTGGTAAATGAGTATCTTGATGTTTTTATGATGAGTTTCCTGGTATTATACCTAATCAGGAAGTTGAATTTACTATTGAATTAGTTCCTGATGCTAAGCCAGTTTCAAAACCCCCTTATCAAATGGCTCAAATTGAACTTTTAGAGTTAAAGAAGCAATTGTAGGAGTTATTATATAAATGTTTCATTTGACCTAGCACATCACCATGGGGTGATCCTATCTTGTATTTTAAAAAGAAAGATGGTTCAATGAGACTTTTCATTGATTATAGATAAATTAATAACATTACTGTTAAGAATAAGTATCCTTTGCCTCATATCAATGATTTGTTTGATCAGCTCCAGGGAGATCAGTATTTTTTGAAGATTGACTTGATATCGGGGTACCATCAGTTGAAAGTGAAAGAAGCAGACATTCTTAAGACTGAGTTTCATACTAGATATGGCCGTTATGAATTTGTAGTTATTCCTTTTGGTTTAACCAATGCACCTGTTGTATTCATGGATTTTATGAATATAATTTTCCATGAGTTCTTGGATAAGTTTGTGGATGTGTTCATTGATGATATTTTGGTTTATTCCAAAAGTAAAGAGGAACATGAATGTCATTTAAGGGTTGTCTTGAAAACCTTAAAAGAAAAGAAACTATTTGGGAAATTTAGAAAGTGTGAGTTTTGGTTGCAAATTTTTTTTTCCTTGGTCACATTGTTTCAAAAAAATGGAAAAACTATTGATCCTGCTAAAACAAAAGTTATTGAAGAATGACCAAGACCCACAAATATAACTGAGATCCGTACTTTTCTTGGTTTGGAAGGTTATTACCAGAGGTTTGTCGAACATTTTTCACGGTTATCCAGTCCAATGACTAAGTTAACTCAGAAAGGTGTTAAGTTCATCTAGACAAAATAATGTGATGATTGTTTTTAGGATTTGAAAAGAAGATTGGTGAATGCCCCTGTTTTGGCACTACTATCCAGAAATGGTGAGTTTTTTATCTACAGTGATGCTTTGTTGAAAGTACTTGGTTGTTTCCTAATGCAGAATGATCAAGTAATTGCTTATGCTTCACGTCAGTTGAAACCACATGAGTTAAATTACCCTACACGTGATTTGGAATTAGTTGTTGTTTTTTTTTTGTTTAAAAAAATTGGAGGCATCATTTGTATAGAGTAAAATGTGAAATATATACTGATCACAAAAGTTTAAAGTATATATTCACTCAAAAATAATTGAACATGAGATAGAGGAGATGGTTGTAATTAATCGAGGATTATGATTGCACGATCCATTACCATCCGGGAAAATCAAATAAAGTGGCTGATGCTTTGATTAAAAAATGTAATGCTTCATTAACCATGTTATGTTTGGAACAAGATCCTTTGGTTTATGATTTAATAAACTTTGGCATAGAAGTTGTTGGTGTAGAAAAATCTTATGTTTTGTATCAGGTGTCAATGAGATCATCTCTATCATACAGAATTAAGCAAGCACAGAAGGAAGACAGTGAGTTATAGAAAAAGGTAGAGTTGGTTCATAAGGGTAAGTTGCTTGAATTTAACATTGATAATGATTGTGTTTTGAAATTTGTAAAGAGATTATGTGTTCCTTGTGATTCACAGTAGAAGAATGAGTTGTTAAGTGAAGCCCATAGTTCCTCATTTTCAGTTCATTCTGATAGTACTAAGATGTATAGAGATCTTTGGGAGTATTACTGGTGGGATGGAATGAAAAGAGATATTGTTGACTTTACTATGAAGTGTTTGACTTGTCAATAGGATAAATCAGAGTGGTAGTTACTGAAAGGGATGCTTCAGTCTTTATCGGTGCTAGAGTGGAAATGGGAAAATATATCCATGGACTTTTTTGTGGGATTACCAAAGACATATTAAGGTAATAATTCAATCTGGGTTATTGTTGATCGATTGACTAGATCTGCTCATTTACTTCCTATTAGAGATACATTGTCTTTAGATTAACTTTCTCAGTTTATGTCAAAGAGATAGTCAGGTTTCATGGAGTTCCCTTATCCATTGTATCTGATCGTGATCCCATTTTTACTTATAACTTTTTTAAAGGCCTTCAGAAGTTGTTGGGTACTGAATTAAATTTTATTACAGCTTTTCATCCTCAATCAGATGGGCAGTCAGAACAAAAAATTCAGACCTTGGAGGATATGTTACATGCTTTCTCACTGGATTACCAGGAAAGTTGGGACCAATATCTTTCTTTGGTTGAATTTTCTTATAATAACATTTTTCATTCCAGTATACAGATGGCTCCATTTGAGGCATTATATGGAAAGTGTTGTCGAACTCCATCTTTTTGGGATGAAATAGGTGAAAGGAAGCTGATGGGACCAGAATTGGTAGAAGAGATGGCAGAAAAGGTTCAGTTGATTCAGAAGCATGTGAGAATAGCTCAAAGCAGGCAGGAAGGTTATGTAGATAACTGGAGGAAGGATATTTCTTTTGAGGTAGGTGATCATGTCTTTCTCAAAGTTTCTCCGTGGAAAAGTGTGCTGTGTTTTGGTAAGAAGGGAATGTTGAGCCCAAGGTTCATTGGACCATATGAAATTCTGGAGAAATTTGGATCAGTTGCGTACAGAGTAGCTTTACCTCCAAGTTTATCCCAGGTACACAATGTTTTTCATGTTTTGATGTTGAGAAAGTATATGCCAGATCCATCTCATGTTTTAAGTCCAGAGGTAGTTTAGTTGGAAGGGAATCTCTCTTATAAACAAAAAACAGTCCATATTCTTAACCGTAGAGAGAAAGTGTTTCGGAATAAGGTAATTCACCAGGTAAAGGTTTTATGAAAAAACCATATGGTTGAAGAGGCAACGTGGGAATCTGAAAATGCTATGAGAGATAAATACCCCCACTTATTTGATAAGTGAATAAAAATTGTGAGGACGCAATTTCCAAAAGGGGGGAAGGATGTAACATCCCAGGTAAATAAAGAAATATGACATTTTCATATTTATTAATATTTTTGAATTAAATATTAATTTTACTTTAAAGGGGTTGCTATGTTTGATAGCATACCTGATACGCAACAATAGGTTTCTTTGAAATCTTGCGTTGCATGCTAATAATATAATATTATTATTTTAAATGGTATTTAACTCCTAGTCATTGTATTGGAAGGAATGAACAAAACTAACTACAATATTATTATACATTTTTGTTAAATATATTTACATTTATCCAATAAAATTTAGTGGCTTAAAATGTAAATGAATCTAATTTTAAGCATAATTTACATTAAAAGGTTGATTTACCGCCTTTTAATGGCGAAACCTCTTTAAACCCAGTTTTGGTCACTTTTATATATTCTATTTGACCAAACAAAATTCTTCTTTAGAATGGGGACATCAAAATTTAATTTGTGAAAATTTTTTGCAATTTTTCTGATAAAGTACATTTTTTAATGAAGAGTGAAAAATATTGTATTTTAATTCAAAACTGTGTTTTAATATAATTTATTTATATGGTTAGATTATATTTTTAATTGGTTTTACATTTTAATTAGAATATATGTTTACCATTTAATCCAATGTTGTTTATTGGAATTAATTTCACTTTGAAATTGGACAAAAACAAGTATCAATCTTTTATAGTTATTGTTTCTTAAAAACACGCTATTTATTTTGATAACGAGAATTAATTTTAAATTAATTAATGAAACTTATATGTTTATAATTTGGTAAAATAGACATAATTTTTCAATTTGTAATATCAAATATAGCTTAGTCTGAATGTTTGGTATTTTTCTGAAAGATTTCAATTTTTGATGAATAGTGAAACCACTTAGTAGTAGTTAAAAAACTGCCTTTTTCATTTAAATGAAATTTTACCACTTCTATGAATTGAATTTCGAAAATATGACATAAATTTTTGTTATTATTAAGTAAAATGTGGTTCAATAAGATGACAATAATTTTTGGTGAATAGTAACTTTTGACTTTTATTTTCCACAGTTAAAGGTAAATAGGGTAATTCAATGTAAAAAGAACATTATAATAATTCAAAATTACCTTAAAAATTATCTTAACCTTATTGGATGAGTAATGGCCAACCGTGGGAATCCTTGGGTCGATTTTGGGACCCAATGAAGCCACTTATGAATGATAATGACACTTTATTTTAATTAACTTAAAGTAAAGGCAAAAATGACCGAAACAAATATCTCTTTGTAAATTGATTCTTACATGGTGTTATATAAGTTATCTTTCTGACTATAAATATTAATTCGAAAGATAAAATGATTTCCTAAATCATGTTATTATATATTTTTTAGACATTGAATAAATTAAATTATTTATGACACAATAATGATGCAGTGTTAAGCTCATTAATAAATGATTTAAATAAATAAGATTATAAATATTAAAATAATATACAAAACCTATCCAATTATTATTGGATGAATTTATTTCAACCATGAGTCATCTTATATTTTACCTTAATTAGTTTTGGACCTTTAGAAACCGAATATCATTATATAATAAAATAATATTATCACACTTTCCTAAAGAGTCCCTCCTCCCCCTTATAAAAATCCCTCACTTATAACCAATCCATCACACCTCTAAATCCTTTTGGCTCATCCAACCTTTACCCAACTATGATCCCTACATAAATATCCTCCTCCTAGAAGCCTTAACTTAGGCATAAGGCACTTCAAGAAACCCTTTTGGTTCATACCAAAGGGAGTTACCCAAATTAAAGGTAACGGTTTCCCTAAACTTATTTTCTTTTATTTTACTTATCCACACCAAAACTCTTTTTATTAGTTTATTTTAAAACAAAAACAGTATCCTAAATATACTAGGATGTTTTTATGAGAAGGATTCTAACTACACTTACACACACCTCTATCTAATGGGTGAAGAACATACTGTTTTTGTGGATGGAAAACTAACGCCTCACGAAACGATGATTGTTCGATTATCTCCTACGGCCTATCATGGGGGACATTAGGATGACAATATATTTATATATGATATATATTATGTTTATGTTTTATTTATTCTTATGTATTTTTTTTATATCATACCTTTATGGTTTTCATTATTGATAAATGCGATAATTTCATTTGAGGAAGTGCGGACTACCGCCCCCTCAAAGTGATATGACTCGTTAATGCCATATGTGGGATGTATAAAAGATGGAGTTAATGATATTATATATGATATTATATTTTAATTATAATATAACTATGTATCATTATTTTTTCATTCCATTAAAATATGAAATAGAAATGAAAGTAGCGTTCATGCATATGTACTGCTTACCGTCTCCATGAACGGTGCATTTCATTTCTTATCTCCAAATGATACGTACTATTATAAATTCTTAAATATACTGGATATATATGATATATATGATATCTAAATAATGAATATCATTCTGGATATAATACACTATTGACCACATGGACAACTTGTAAATATAAGGTGTTCATTTTTTACTCAAGTACCAAATATCGACAAAACGATCATTATTAACTTAAATGATTGAATAATGTTTATAACATGATATTAAGTGATATAAAAAGAATAATAAACTTGAAAAAGTTTTTTAAGCAAGTAGAAATTAACTTTAGTTTATTATTCAGGAGATTAAAGAACGATCGAGTCAAGTCAGACACGAGGTAAGGGACTTCTTCTCAATCTCCTTTCATTGAGGCATATTTTGTTCTAATACACGAATTTCTTTTGTACTCTGTATAAACACCTTTGACTTTTAATTTCATTCAAAGGGAATATTTTTCTATGAATCGTTTTACTAAACGACAAAAAATAATGTTTTTTAACTTAAACGGTGACAATAACCTTTCCGATGCCATGAGTATTATTTGATCTTTGGCTTCCTTAACAAGTCGTAATGTTTTTAAAAGGAAAAGAAAATACCATATACTCTTTTATGTATTTTGGTATATAAAATGGTTTTGAAAATGTATTTGTTATGTCAACATATTTCAATGATATATTCTGATTGAAATGTGGATGTTTCATCTTTCCTTTATGTTTTTTATGTGTTATGAATATGTTATGGTTCTTAGGAATTATTTACATATATAAGTGGTTCTGTGATAAACCTAGGGCGGGTGAGCCCGAGATAGCTCTCCAATGAGTTGGGTAATGTGATAGAGGTAAATGTGAATGTTTCTCCTAAGAGATTCAGGGAACATATTGTAATGGATATTCCAAAGTAACTACCAATGTAGTCGTGATAGCTACAATGTAAGTATGTTATGGATGCCACAAGTTACCTTTATGAATTATGATTTCTATGTGTTATTAATAAATATTATGATTTCATGAGGTAAGTAAAATATTTTATGTTTTGTATGTATTTATGAACTAATTTTTTCTTTCATTATTTTATAACCCTTACTGAGCTTTTTATGCTCATACCAAGTTTTGAAAAGTTTTCATAGGACTTAAAGATGAATAAGGTCAAGGATGAGATCAAGGAAAAGTAATGTTGTGTAAAACATGGAACTAGACATGAATCTTTTTTTCAAGAGTTTTTATTTTATGAAAAAATGGAAACTCAGTAGAAGTGTCTACCTTTTTATCTTTTGAGATGTAATAGTTATGTCCTAATTCTAAAAAACTCTAAACTTAAAAAGATCCTCAATGTGAATTATTCATTTAATTCAATATTATGTAATGTTTTAAGGTCGGGTCCTTATAAAGAGTGCACCCATAGGGTGAACATGGTATGAGGCGGTACCGTGGAGGGAGGAGGAGTAATATGTGCCAATGTTTTCGTAGATTGATATTTAAACCACGTGAAATCTACGTCATGTTTCGATGTGGGGTGGCTTTTTAAAAATGAGGAGGAAATCCTAGCCACTCATCTAATCTCACGTGAGATCTCAACCTCATGATCTATCCCGTGCTCCGCGATATAATCTATGTCATACGTGATCGATCCAACGGCCGAGGAGAGGCACTGAGGTTGTCTTCAACCTCTAGACACCCGCGACCACCCGACATGAACCAGTACACCATTGCCACTACCGATCCACTATGATCAAGTTCCTGGCCACCGTTGAAGCTCAAATATCTTGCATGGTGATCATCCAGACAAACTGAATACATGCATGCATAAAAATATTCATTAATGCATCGAGATGAAGAATTCGAACGTGGATGAAGAAAACAGAGTTGTGAGGACACATCAGAATTCTCAAAGACTTTGGAGAAATGATATGCATGTTTTCTTAAACACATGCACATGATGATCATTCTATAATGAATAATTCAGTCGTTGAAAAGGAAACAACTGATATTTAAGCATATCTTTTAACCCATACTTGATGTTTTCAATGCTGAAGATCTTGGACATTTAAATATATGAAACTCTCGGCATATCTCATGGGATCTGAACAAGGGGAAACATTATTCCTCACCTATAAATACAAATCCCTTGATCGAAGCTCTGTTGTTTCTAACATTTAGATAAACCTCTCGTTTCTCCGAGAAACAGAGCACTGCACGAAGGGTTTCCGCACAGCCTAGCTATGCGAAGGAGTTTCGTACTTCTCTTGCAAGAAGGAGAACCACGAACCATCCTAGTTTGAAAAATTGAAGATCCTCACCCTTTTTGTGAAGTAAAACACATTAACATATGATAGTTTTTATAAACCCTCGATGTGTTTCGTGAGAAGCCTCCTGCGGGTAAAACAACTGGTGCCTCAACACCCTTGTTGCACCGTCATGAAGATAGAGTCAAGAACCATTACTTGGTTCTGTGAAGGAGATATTCACCCGCATCTTGTGTGAAGAAGAAAAACTCTATCCAAGGATTCCTCCCTTTTTTCTAGAATAAGGAATAACCCTTGCTCCCTGGTTTTCATGAAGAAGAAGAATCGTGCCCTCCTATTTTGTAAAAAGAAGGGACCCGAGACACTTTGTGGAAAAAGGAGAATTCATGCATGATACACATGCATGCATATGAATTAATTGAGACACCCAAGTGTGAAATAACAAATCCACACATTGAATACACCCATTCAAGTTTGAAAAATAACACAAATCAAAGAAGGATTGTGTGTGCACATTTCAAGGGGGAAGAAATAAGAATAAAACGCAAAAGACATACACTTGTATTGCACCTAAACTAAATAATAAGTGTGTGTGTGATATTAAGTGAGGAAAATAAATAGGAATTATGTGTGATCAAAAGTATATACCCATTTTGGTTTCCATATAGAGAATAAAAGATATTGTGCATACATTCATGCATGCAAATGCACACATGAAGACACTTAAAAGAAGAATCAGGATTGTTAGTTCACATGTGTAAACAAGAAGAGGCAATTCCATGAAACTCATGAATGAATAATAATTAATTTAGATGATTCCAAGTGAGTTTATCTTCAGTGTTTGAATAATCACATAAATGTATGTGATTCTTTCCAAGAAAACAAGTAGAAGTTTTAGTGCATTCAGTTATTTCACTAAGGAGAAATAAAGTGAGTTATCCGAATACAATAGGTATTGGATCCCATGAAATACATGAATGAAATAAGTGAGTTTTGAGACTGAATCTAGACAGAGTAGAGAAGATATTTTATCTGAGTGTTCAGTAATTGAGAATCCAAGAAGATAGATATTGCTGATATTGTGCAAGATCACTCTTGAATAATAATATTCTTAAAGAGGTTGCATGCACCATTGGTACACATATAAGTGAGGATAGGTCTTTATCAATAGAAATAATTGTCTGATCATTGTTGAACTAAGCACTAATCAAAGAAAGTGATCAGAATTATTGATTAGGTCCAACAGACCTTACCAAATCTTGTTGAAGATTCTTGAAGAGATACACAGGCAAATGTGATTCAGCAAGCCTGTGTGGGAAGATTAGAAGATCATATATAGTGAATAAAATAATAACTTAAATAATGAAGTTTCTCATGTGAATCGAGAGATAGAAGACCCCTATGAGATTCAGGGAGGAGAAGAAGTCTTCAGTGGGACTCTGAAGCAGACCAGTGGGACTCTGGTAACACTGTGTGAAGCAATATAAAAAACCTCATCTGGGAATCATGAGAGATACAGTGTGACTCTGTATCTACCATTTTAATTACTAACCAAATTATAGTGTAAAATTTGTGTTGGGTAGAATAACCCACACAGCAAGGAGTATGTCTTTGAAGCTAACCTTGTAAATCCTTGTGTTCAGCGCCTTTACATTTACAGCATCATTCGAGGTAAGGATGATAGACACAAGAAGAGTGGATCAAGCCTTTAACCAGACATAGAGGTTTAATTGAAAATAATCAATTGGTAAAAAGTTTTAAAATGGATCACTGATTCACCCCCTCCCCCTCTCAGTGATTCACACTAATATGGGGACTTCAGGTTATTCCAAATGTAACTCCCTGTGTTGTTGTGAAAGCTACAATGTAAGCATGTTATGGATGCCACAAGTTACCTTTATGATTTATGACTTTTTTTGTTATTCATAAATATTATTATTTAATGAGGTATGTTAAATATATTATGTTTTATGATTGAAAAGTATGATTTCTTTGATTTATATGTATTCATGGACTATTTTTTTCTTTTATTATTTTTATATCCCTTACTGAGATTTTTATGCTCATCCCAAGTTTTTGAAATCTTTTTCACAGGGTATAAGGTAGAGTAAGATAATGGAATAATTCAAGAATATTTATATTAAGAAAATAATTCTTGTTATATTTAAGCAGTTTTATTATTGTGAAAAAAATTGGATGGAGTAAAAGTGTCTAGTTTGTAATGTTTGAGATGTAATGTAATAGTTATGGCCTAATTATCTAAAACTATAAATCTAAAAATATCATCATTGTGAATTCATAAATTAACTCAAGATTATGTAATTTCTAAGGTTGGGGCCTTATATTTAGTATCATAGGATGGTTTAGATAACTTTTGAGGTTAGGGTGTTAATTAAGAATAAGTGACATAACCATAATGGTTTGCATATTAGAAAGAGTCATGGTTTTTTTTAAATAAATTGAATGAGTTTAATATGACATGAATAAGTATATATTAGTGTTTAAACTCTTCATAAGATAGTATATGATGATTTTATTGATATACTCACACTGGACTTTTTGGTTTTAGAGTAAATGGTTGGATCTAGCCGGCACCAAAGTAACAATGGATGTGAAGGAAAATGTGATAGTTATCTGAATGAGAAACTGAATGAAATAGGAGATCCAATGAGAACACTTTTGGTTATTCTTAACAAACTATCTGGATTCATTATTGACCACTTTAACCTTGGTGATTTCTCTAAGGAACCATATATGTGAGAAATGAATCCCTATAGAAGTTCATGTAATAATCATAAAGGTAAGTATATTAAAAAACCTAGGTTTCAAGGATGTGGAAAAAAAACATCTTGGAAAATGATTCAATGTGATGGGAAGATGTTATAAATGTGGTAATTAAGGTCATAAAGCAATAACCTTCCATGGAAAAAGGAAGTGCCTAGTTAAATCCAATAAAGGGAAAGAAGTTCTTTCTGAGGGATCAATTGAATGTTTTAAATGTGGTGTTCATGGTCATTACGCAAATAGATGTCCTGTGAAGTTGTTTTTGTATTGGGATTAGTAGGACCATACAAATATATATTTACCAATACCTAATGGTATTCCAATTGAAGATGAGGAAACTGAAAATGACTTATGAAAGGTATGGATTATTTCTTAGCACATGTTTTGAAATTACTAAAATCTTAGGACATTATGAATGATTTATTTATAGGAAATAATTATAAAAGAATAAGATGGAAAAACATGGATAATGGATCATGAATAATGTTTGATTATTAAGATGTATAAATTTTAGGAATTTAAGAGTTATGTTGGATCTATGGATGATGATATGTTTAAATGTATTAATGATGGGATTACTTTGGAATAATTTTTCTAGAATGTGTAACCATGAAGTTTGATATGTGAAAATGTTATTCAATGAAGAATTATATTTTATTGTGTGGACATAATGGATAACCTTAGGGGTTCATGTGATCTTTTTTTAGGAAATTATGGGTTACTACTTTTAGGGATGAAAAATTAAAGGTATTAGATAACATTTGTGCATAAAGTAGGTTATGGTTATTTTTGAGGAAATTATCTTATTTATTGAGAATGTTATAAGAATGATATGGTTTTAGAAAAAGGACAACACGCGGTATGGGTGACAACTCAACGTGTTCATAAAAGTCACAAGAATTGAACCCACAACTGAAGGGCGACAAGGGAGCATCACCTACCACTTGCCTACGTGAAGTCCCAGGTTAGTATGACTTATTCTTTTTAGTTAAATAATTTTATGGATAAAGATTAAGTTGATTTTTTAAATAATGTTTTATCAAATATATATCTTTATTATAGGAAAATGATTATTTTTATTAATTGATACATATTATTTTGGAAGATGTTCTCTCTTTTGGGAACACTATATACTTAAGGAAAATAAAATTATATGGGATTTATTTTGAGGAGTAATGGTGGAATTTTATTTTGGAAGAATATATGTTTATATTGTGGACTTATAGAAATTTGGTTTATTTATGGAAATGACTAACCTATCATAGAGAATATGTGATTAGGTTAATTACTTTTCAGTATGAGACTTTAAGGGTAGTTGATGTTATTTGGAGATAAATGTTAAGATTTATTTTGAAAGACTATGTGATAAAATTCTTCTGAGTTTTGGGTTTCAATCATAGTTTGGATTATTTTGAGAAATTTAAAATGTATTTTTTGTATTGAATGGCCTTTGTTGAACTTTGGGTATTTTTTGTTGAATTTTGGAGATTATGAGTAGTATTTCTTTATATAAAGGATTATCCTTTTTTGGAATTATCTGATCTTGTACTGTCCATTTCTAATTTGGTTAATTTCTAATGAAATAAAAAATATATATTTCATCTTCTGTGGATTATGTGATTCTCCATAAGCTGATTATAGTGCTTTAGGTGTGACAAAGTCATCTTGAATCCTTATCATTTGGAGAAAAGATGAGTTTGTTGTAAAACTTTATTAAGGGATGAAACTTTACTTGAAAATTAATTATATTTCCTTATGTTCTTAGTAAATATAATAAATAAATTCCAAAACTTTATAAAAAGAAACTTAAAACAAAAACTTTTTCTGTTTACTTTTCCTATTGGGGAATCAAAGACCATTTAACCCATCACATGTTTATGGATTTCTGGTAGTTAACATTCTCGTGATCATGTTTTCTATCACTCTCCATCAGAACTTGATGGTTAGTATATCTTCCATATCCATGTTTTCCTACTTGGAATCCTAGTATGTGTTATCTTGGGTGAAATTTGTACTTCTATTTCTTTCTTTTAAAGTGATAGTTTTATTAACTCTTTTTCTGGTGTGGGATTTTCAATAAAGATTCTGAGCCCAATTTTAAAATTTCAAGAACACAATTTTCAAAAGGGGGGAAGGATGTAACCACCCAAGTATTTATAGAATAATACATTTTCATTTCTATTAATATTTATGAATAAGATATTATTTTTACATTAAATGGGATGTTTTGTCTGATAGCATACTCAACACGCAACAAAGGGTTTCTTTGAGATCTTACGTTGCACATAACTTTGAGTTATATTGAAAAATAATATAATATTATTATTATTTTAAATGGTAGTTAACACATAGTCATTGTATTGGTGGGAATTAGTATAACCAACTAAAATATGATTATACATGTTTGTTAAATTTCATTACATTTATCCAATCAATTTTAGAGGCTTAGAATAAGAATGAATCTAATTTTAAGCATGAAATACTCTAATATTTTTAAAAGGTCATTTTACCACCTTTTCATGACGAACCCTTTTTAAATCTAGTTTTGACACCTTTATATGTTATATTTGACAAAAAAACTTCTTATTTATAATTGGAACATCAATATTTAATTTGGATATTTTTTTTAATTTTCTGATAAAGTTCTTTTTTTAATAGGGAAAAATACCGCATTTTAAGTCAAACCTACCTTTTCATCTAATTTATTTTTATAGATATATTATACTTTTAATTTGTTTTAAAGTGTACTTGGATTTTATTTTAATAATTTAATCCAATTTTGGTCATTGTAACTAATCTCACTTTTAAATTGGACATAAACACATGTCAATCTTTTGATAGTTATTACTTCCTAAAAACTCGCTTTTTGGTTTTGACAATGGGAATTATTTTTAAATTAATTACTGCAAATTATATGTTTGTAATTTGGAAAAATGGATTTCATATTTGGAATAATAAGGTCTAAATTGTGTGAATATTTTATTTTTATTTTTATACATTATGAATAGTAACTTCAGTAATTATTTTATTTACCATTGTTAAAATCTAAATCTGGTGAATAAGGGTAAAAAATAATATTATAATAATATTAAACTACCCTAACACATTTCCTAGTCCTATTGGATGAGGTATATCTGACCATGGGAATCCTTGGGTCTATTTTGGGACCCCATGTATCCATATGGGTGTGAAAATGACATTTTATAATAATTAATTTAATGTAAAGATAAATATAACGTAAACATGTATCTTTTACTAAAACAATTTTCATATGGGGTTATATAATTGAAATATTCGAATAAAAATATTCATTAGATATCTAAAAATATTTTATACATCATTATATTTTATATATAATTTTTATTCATTAAATAAATAAATTTAAGTATGACACAATGATGATGAACTGATTGCTTCATTAATAAAGGGTTGAAATAAATGATATTATAAATGTTAAAATAAATATAATTTTATTAATTTGATATCATACAAGATTTTTTTGGATTATATTGACATGTTATATTTGTATTAATGAATTTTTTTCGAAGTAATCAAGTTGTTATAGATTTTTATTAAGTCATGATATGAATAGTGTCAAAATTGACATGATTCATATTTGAAAATATAAAATATTTTATTAAATATTATAAAATTCCAAAAAAAATAATATTCTTTAAAATAGTTATTATATGTCTAAATTTTATTAATGAATATTTAATTTTGAATTTTTCATGTTTTGGTAACTTTTTATAATCTCAAAGTGTTGAAAGCTTGATAAAACGGTAAGAGTAAAAAATGGTGAAATCAAAAAGATAAGGATTAAACAAATATCCAAACATGTAAAATTATTATTGGATGATTTTATTTAGACTTATATTCATCTTATATTTGAAATAACATAATTTTTACTCATGTTTAATCAAAATATAATTTATAATAAATTAATATTTCTATACTTTTCTAAAGTGTCCCTCCTCCCTCTTATAAAAGGGCATCACCCCTACCCATTTAATCCACCCCTCAAGACCCTTGGATCATCAAAAATATACCCAAATAAGCTCCAAACATACCTATATTCCTAATATAATCCTTATCTTTGGTTTAAGGAAGTTCAATAAATCCTTTTGGATCAAATCAAAGGGATTTACACGTTTTAAGAGGTATCGTCTTTTCTAAAGTTACTTTCCATTATTTTACTTCTTCACTCCCTATTCTTTTCTTATTATTCAGTTAAATAACAACACCAATATTCTCAATATACTAGGATTTTGTTATCAGAAGTATTATAACTACCCTTTACACACACTGTAACACCCCAGGATTTCATAGTAAGTTATTTTCTTTAAAGTAATTCAATATCTTTCGCTCCACGCAACGCCGAGTTCGAGCACACCACGACCTATAAAACTAGCCATTTATAAAGTGGTTATAAAAATTAATAACCACATTTTGAATTATATATATATCCCATATAATTTTAACATTCATCTTTTATTATTCTTAGACATAATATAAGGACAAATTTAATTTTTTAGATAAAAGAAGTATTTTTCAAAAATGCAGTTTTTCTGCCTTTTAATGGTGAACCCTTTATAAATACTATATTTGACACTATTATATGTTCTATTTGACAAAAAATATTATTTAGAATCAGGACTTCAAAATTTACTCTGTGTAAATTTTTGGTATTTTTCTGATAAAATTCATTGTTTAATGAATAGTAAAAAAACTTTATTTTAATTCAAAACCGCCTTTTAATCTAATTTATTTATATGGTTAGATTATTTTCTTTAATTGGTTTTAAAGTGTAATTAGATTATTTTTTTACCATTTAATCTAATTTTGGTCATTTGAAGTAATTTCACTTTCGAATTGGACATAAACAAGTTTCAATCTTTTGATATTTATTATTTCTTAAAAACACGCTTTTTGTTTTGACAGTGGGAATTAATTTTAAATTAATTAATGAAACTTATATGTTTTTAATTTTGTAAAGTAGAAATGATTTTTGAATTCATAATATTAAATATATCTTAGGCTGAATTTTTGGTATTTTTATGAAAACCTTCAATTTTTGATTAATAGTGAAAACACTTAGTAGTAGTTAAAAAATCAACAAATTCTTTTAAATGAAATTTTACCGCTTTCTATTAATTGAATTTTCAAAATCCTAAATACAATGTTTTTATTAGTAAGTAAAATTTGGTTCAATAATAATAAAATAATTTTTGGTGAATAGTAACTTTTGACTTTTATTTACCACAGTTAAAGGTAAATAGGGTACTTCAAGGTAAAAATAGTATTATAATAATAATAATTTACATTAACATGTGTCCTAATACTATTGGTTGATAAATTTATTACCATGAGAATCCTTCGGTTAATTTTGTAACCTCACGGATCCACTTAAGAGTGATAATGACACTTTATTTTAATTAATTTAAAGTAAAGACAAAAATGACTTAAACACATATCTTTTAGTAAATTAATTTTCACATGTGGTTATATAAGTTATCTTTTTTACTACAAATATTATTTAGAAATATAGAAATGCTTCCTACATAATGGTATTTTTTTATAATTTTTAGACATCAAATAAATAAAATTATTTATGACACAATAACGATGCAGTGTTTACCTCATTAGTGAATGATTTAAATAAATAATATTATAAAGATTAAAAATATATCCAAAACCTATCCAATTTTTATTGGATGATTTTATTTCGACCATGAGTCATCTTATCTTCGACTCTAATTAGTTTTGGACCTTTATTTCGACCATGACTCATCTTATTTATTGCATGTGGTGTATTCTATACTTCCATTTGATATATATTATCATGATTATATTCATATTCATGGTATTATGTGATTAATTTGGTGGTTTTTAACTTTTGGTCTTACGAATCGATTGATTACAATTTCCTAAGGGGTTTCTTATCTCACTTTTAATTTCGTGAGATTTTCATTGATCACCACTTATTTATTGCATGAGGTGTATTTTGTACATATATTTGATATATATTATCTTGATTATATTTAAATTCATGGTATTTTGTGATTCATTTGGTGGTTATTAACTTTTGGTCTTACGACACGATTGATTACAACGTGGTAATGTGTTTCATATCTCACTTTTAATTTCGTGAGATTTCCATTGTTCCCAACTTATTTATTGCATGTGGTGTATTGTGTACTGTCATTTGATATATATTATCATGATTGTATTTATATTAATGGTATTCTGTGATTCATTTAGTGGTTATTAAATTCAGGTCTTACCACTCAATTGATTACAATGTGGTAAGGGGTTTTCATATCACTTTTTTCCCCGTGAGATTCTTGCTACATTTGCCACTATTAGCTTTTGTGTGGTGTATGTACTGCCCATGATTGTATTATTTGTGTAATAAACTTTAATTTATGTGCATTTATATCATCATTTTATGATCATTCTTTCATGGTGTGTATGTTTCATATGTTACCAAATCGGTATGGGAATTTTAAATTTCAATTTATACTCATTGGATTTTACGCAAACTTTATTGATTATTTTACTCCAAGATTATGTGTTTAGTCACTATTTATTTACTTATGTAGTAATTTTCACTCCCATTTGTGTGGATATAATTTTGTTACACATAATCACTCCATTGATAAATTCTCAAGTCATCGATATGAACTTGATAAGAGTAATTTTAACTCAATATACATTCATTGATTTGAACATCCAAGTCATTAATGTAGTTTTTACAAAAAATATTTGTAAATTTCCTATGATTGATTTACACTGAATATACAATCATATTGAGTGTATTTATATTTTTCACACATAACTATGTCATTGATTTATACTTAACCTAAGGATACGGTCTTTATAATGGATTTCATCTCAATTTAATTTCCATTGAGACTTCTTTGTTGTTATGCACCAATTCACTTTTATATGGTGTATATACTATACTTTGACATAA
This sequence comes from Viscum album, assembly GCA_963277665.1. Taxonomy (NCBI): domain Eukaryota; kingdom Viridiplantae; phylum Streptophyta; class Magnoliopsida; order Santalales; family Viscaceae; genus Viscum; species Viscum album. The sequence continues at coordinate 1,064,069,043 of OY728134.1, read as the reverse complement.
TGAGTTATGTTTGACTGTGGATGTGCTATTTTTAGACCATTCATGGTTTATGGATAAAGTATTGACATTTTGTATGCTAGTTTTAATATGAATGTTTAGGTTATAATTCAATATTTTCATATAAGGAATGCATTGGAATTTGTAAGTGATGGGTAGATCCTACTATATCTCCTTGATGCATCGGTAGGGCTCATGAGACAAACTAGTGTCTTAGCACAAGGCCTTGACAAAATCTTATTTTTATTATTTCCACGAGGCCTTGACTATGTGGTTATGATGTCTGGAATTATGCATTCCATCATTAAGAAATTAGCTATTGATATTACAAGTGATTATTCGACTAGTAGAATATCCATGTGAATAAATAAATGGCATTATTCGATTTATATTTTCCATATTACGCTGAATTTTAAGTTTGAATGGCTTGTGTTTTAGTCTTATATATTGCCTTAAATGTTTATTCTCATTTATAATAGTTTCTACTATATTGTTATCCTTACTGAGCATTTGAGATCACCCCTTTATTATATTTTATTTTCCCCAGGATGCAAAGAAGTATTTTATGATTAACCTGCAGGAATAGGCTAAGGGTTATAAGAGTGTTCAAAGTGGACACAATGGTGTTTTTTTATTTCATGTTGTAATGTAAAACTTATGTATATATTTAATACTTCCAAGGATACTAAAGTGATCAGTATTTCGAGAAATGATTCCTTGTATCATGCTAATGTTATGTAAGAATGCACCAACTCTGGGTAACGGGGGTTAGGGCGTTATAGTTGGTATTAGAGGAAGTTTAGTAAAAACATTGGAAGCTAGATTTAGAAAAGCTCTTATTAGAAAACACTACCCTAAGAAAGAATTTGAGTATCAATATATAAGAAAATCCAAAAATTTCTGTAATGTATATATTATGTGGGTTTTCAAAGAAATACATCTATGTGTGGATATGCACAGGTATAGGCGGCTCAGGCATAGATGTACCTAGGAGTGAAAACTTCGACAAGGAGTTTTAGGCTTGACCCGAGGTATCCTAGTACACGACAGCAGGCCTTGCTGTACTCTTGGTTACGACACTCCCAGGGGATGTGATTAAGAGAATTCACATTTTCTTTACAAACACATTTGAACGCTTTTAATATAAGATGAGAATAAATAACCTTGGTTGATCCTAAGGTGTTTTAGATTAAAAATATGGTGTCATGATATTCTCTAAATGGTTTTATGAATCACACTATGCTTTCTTGTGTTAGTCAATGGATGGATTCTAAAGAAGTCATAGTAACATCGAACATGATGTACAAGGTGGTAACAGTGGTGAAAATGAGAAATGAAATGGAATGTTGATAGGTGTAAAAGATATCATGTTCATGAAAAATCATTTTTCCAAAAATATGATCAGCAACATATATATTAACCAACTCCCGAACTCAACAAATAAGAGAAAGGCGGTGAATGATAAGAGCTCTAGAAATGGAAATCATGGTGAAAAGAAAGCTCAATTTCCATCATTCCAGAAATGTGGAAGGATACACCCAGGAAAGTGTCTCAATGGTACAAAGGAATGCTTTATTTGTGGAAAAGAAGGCCATAAAGTAAATAATTTCTAAGGAAAAATGAAGAGTAATATGGAAGAAAATAAAAATGATCCTAATAATACAATTACAGTCATTTTCCATAAATGTAAGAGACCTTGGCACTACCCAATTCAATGCCCTATTCTATAGGATAACCTCTAAGACAAGGAAGAAACTATGTAGAAATAAATGGATGGAGAAATGTTTAAAAGTATGGGATTACTTTGGAATACTATTCTCTAGTACGTGTAACTGTGTAGTTTGTTTTGTGAAAATTCTATTTGAGGAAGAATTATCTTTTCTTTTGTGGATATAGTTATAAATAACCATTTGAGTTTATATGATCCTTGAATTTGAGGAAATTACAAGTTATTAATTTTTGGGATGAAACTGCGAGGTATGAGATAACATTTGTGGTTAAATTATGTTACGGTTATATTGAGGAATTTATCTCATTTTGAGAATTTTATAAAATATAGTTTTTGAAAAAGGACAACACGCAGACCATGTGACAACCCGTCGCGTTGGGAAAAGATACTGTAATCAAACCCACAACCATAGTGTGATTTGGATTTATCACCTACCACTGGACTACGTGAAGTCCCTTTTTAGTGTGACTAATTATTTTTATATTAAATGATTTTATTGACCAATAATAAGTTGATTGGGATCTTATGTATTATCAAATGGATATCCTTAGTGTAGGAAAATGATTTGGTGATTAATTGATAAAAGTTATTATGGAAGATGTTGGCTCTGTTGGGAAAACTATATGCCTAAGGAAAATAGAATAGTATGGAATTTCATTTGAGGAGTAATGGTGAATTTTGTATGTATGTTTTTATTGTCTATTTATAGATATTTGGGTTATTTATGGAAATGATTAACCTATCATAGAGAATATGTGATTAGGTTAATTAATTTTTAGTATCTGACTTTAAGAGTAGTTGATGTTATTTGGAGATACAATTTAACGTGGAAGACAATGTAATCAAATTCTTCTGAGTTCTGGGTTTTAACCGTAGTTTTGATTATATTGAATTATTTTAAGGACAATTGTTAATTGAATCGTATTTGTTGAACTTTGGGTATTATTGGTTTAATATTTGAAATTAAGATTTTTATTTCTTTCTCTAAAGGATTATCCTTTTGGGGATCATCTAATCTTGTACTAACCATTTTTGGTTTGGTTAATCTCCAAAGATAAGGGAAATATGTATTTTATCCTTTGGGGATCATGTGATTCTCTAGAAGTTGATTCTAGTTCTTTAGGTGTGACCAAGTCATCTTGAATACTCATCATTTGGAAAAAAGATGAGTTAGTGGTAGGAATTTATTAAAGGATGAAACTATAATTAAAAATTAAGTATATCTCTTTATGTTATTATTCAATATCATAAATAAATTCCTCAACAATATGAAATGGAACTTAACACAAAAATTGTTGTCTGTTTACTTTTCCTACTGGGAAACTAATGACCGTTTATCCTATCACAAGATTGTGGTTTTCTTGTTGTTAAATTTCTCTTAATCATGTTTTATATCACTCTCAATCAGAACTTTACACTTATTTTATCTTCCATATCCATTTTTTTCTAAATGGAATCCTAGTATGGGTAATCTCAAGTGACCTTTGTACTTCTCTTTCTTTCTTTTAAAGTGATAGTTTTATTGACACTTTTTCTGATGTGGGAATTTCAATGAAGTTTCAAAGACCAATTTTAAAATTGCGAGGATGAAATTTCAAAATGGGGGGAAGAATGTAACACCCCAATATTTCATAGGAAGTTATTTTCTTTAATGTAATTCAATAGCTTGCGCTACACGCAACACCGAGTTTGAGCGCACCACGACCTATAAAAATAGCCATTTAGAAAGAGGTTATGAATAGTAATAACCACATTTTGAATTTTATATATATTCCATATAATTTTAATATTCATCTTTTGTGTTTCTTAGACATAATATAAGGACAATTTCAATTTTTTAGATAAAAGAAGTATTTTTCAAAAAAATGCATTTTTTCCTCCTTTTAATGGAGAACCCTTTATAAATCTAATATTTTACACTTTTATATGTTATATTTGAAAAAATAAATTCTTCTTTAGAACTGGGATATCAAATTTTACTTTGGGTAAATTCTTGGTATTTTTCTGATAAAATTTATTTTTTAATGAATAGTGAAAAATACTGTATTTTAATTCAAAACTGTCTTTTAATCTAATTTATTTATATTGATATATTATATTTTTAATTATTTTTAAAGTGTAATTATATTATTTTTTTACCATTTAATAAAATTTTGTTCATTGGAAGTAATTTCACTTTGGGATTAGACATAAACAAATGTCAATCTTTTGATAGTGATTATATCTTAAAAACACGCTTTTTGTTTTGACGATGAGAATTAATTTTAAATTAATTAATGAAACTTATATGTATTTAATTTTTTAAAATAGAAATCAATTTTTAATTTATAATATCAAATATAGGTCAGGCTGAATTTTTGGTATTTTTCTGAAAACCTTCAATTTTTGATGAATAGTGAAAACACTAAGTAGTAGTTAAAAACTCAAATTTTTCATTTAAATGAAATTTTATTGCTTCTGTGAATTGAAATTTAAAAATAATACATACATGGTTTTTATTATTAAGTAAAATTTGGTTCAATAAGATGAAAATAATTTTTGGTGAATAGTAAATTTTGATTTTTATTTACCGTGGTTAAAGGTAAATAGGGTAATTCAAGGTAAAACTAGTATTATAATAATATTAATTTACCTTAACATGTGTAATAATATTATTGATTGATACATTTCTGAACATGGGCATATTTGGGCCGATTTTGGGACCCCATGGATCCACTTAAGAGTGATAATGAAAATTTATATGAATTAAGTTAAAGTAAAGACAAAAATGACTTAAACATGTATCTTTTAGTAAATAAATTTTCACATGGGTTTATATAAGTTATCTTTTCAACTATAAATATTCATTAGAAATCTAAAAATATTTCCTATATCATGGTATTTTTTTATAAATTTTAGACATCAAATAAATAAAATTATTTATGACACAATAATGATGTAGTGTTTACCTCATTAATAAATGATTTAAATAAATAAGATTATAAAGATAAAAAATATAAAAAACTTGTCCAATTATTATTGGATGATTTTATTTCCACAATGAGTCATCTTATCTTCAAATATAATTAGTTTTGAACCTTTGAAAACGAAAATCATTATATAATAAAATAATATTTTCACACTTTCCTAAAGATCCCCTCCTCCCCCTTATAAAAATCCCTCAATTCTAACCAATTAATCACACTTCTAAAGACCTTTTTCTCATCCAAACTCTATCCAATTAATCTCCCCACATCCCACTCTTCTTTATAGAATACTTACCTTAGTAATAAGTCACTTCAAGTAAACCTTTTGGTTCAAACCAAAGGGAGATACCCAATTTAAAGGTAACATCTTCTCTTAAGTTCTTTTGATTTATTTTACTTCTCCAACCCCACAAACTCTTTTTATTACTTTATTTTATAACAAAACAATTATCCTCAATATACTAGGATTTTGTTATGATAAGTATTTGAACTACACCTACACACACCTCCATCTAATGGTTAAATAACATATTGTTTCTGTGGGCAGCAAACTACTTTCTCATTAAATGATGATTGTTCAATCTTCTCCTACCACCTATCATGGTGGCCATTATGATGGAAATTTATTTATATATTATATATATCATTTTTATGTTTTTCTTATGATTCTTTAATTTTCATTTAAAAACATACCTTTATGCTTTCCAATATATGTGAACACGATAATTTCATTTGAGGAAGTGTGGACTACCGCCCCCTCAAGATGATATGATTTGTTCATGAAATACATGGAACGTATAAAATATGGAGTTAATTAAATTATGTAACATATATATCATATGATTTTATACTGTAATTATAATATACCTATGTATCATTATGTTTTCATTCCATTAAATATGAAATAGAAATTAAAGTAGCGTTCATGCGTACGTACGGCTTACCGTCTCCATGAACGGTGCATTTCATTTCTTATCTACAAATATAATGTACTAATTATAAATATATATATATATACTGGATATATATTATATATATGATATTTAAATCATGAATATGATACTGGAGATAATATAATTTTGACCACATGGACAATTTGTAATTATAACAAGTTCATTTTTGACTCAAGTACCAAATATCGACAAAACGAACATTATTAACTTAAATGATTACATAATGTTTATAACATGGTAATAAGTGATATAAAAGTAATAATAAAATTAAAAATGATTTCAAGAAATTATAAATTAACTTTAGTTTATTATTAAGTAGATTAAATAATGAACAAGTCAAGTTGGACATGAGGTAAGGGGTTTCTTATCTCACTTTTAATTTCATGAGATTTCCATTGTTCACCACTTATTTATTGCATGTGGTGTATTTTGTACAGACATTTTATATATATTATCATGATTCTATTTATATTCATGGTGTTATATGATTCATTTGGTGGTTATTAACTTTTGGTTTTACGACTCGATTGATTACAACATGGTAAGGGGTTTCTTATCACACTTTTAATTTCGTGAGATTTCTATTGTTCAGTACTTATTTATTTCACGCGGTGTATTGTGTACTAAAATTTGATATATATTATCATTATCCTATTTATATTCATGGTATTTTGTGATTCATTTTTTGGTTATTATCTTTTGGTCTTATGACTCGATTGATTACAACGTGGTAAGGTGTTTCTTATCTCACTTTTAATTTTGTGAGATTTCCATTGTTCACCACTTATTTATTGCATGTGGTGTATTGTGTACTAACATTTGATATATATTATCATGATTCTATATATATTCATGGTATTCTATGATTCATTTGGTGATTATTAACTTTTTGTCTTACGACTCGATTGACTACAACATGGTAAGGGGTTTTCATCTCACTTTTATTCTTGGGAGATTCATGCTATATTTGCCACTATTACATTTTTTGAGGTGTATGTACTGGCCATGATTGTATTATTTGTGTAATATACTTTAATTTATGGGTATTTACATCATAATTTTATGATACTTCTTTCATGGGGAGTATGTTTCGTATGTTACCAAATCGGTAAGGGAATTTGAAATATCAATTTCTATTCATTGGGTTTTACGCAAACTTCATTGATTATTTAACTCCAAGATTATGTGTTAAATCACTATTTATTTACTTATGTAGTAATTTCTACTCCCCTTTGTGTAAATATACTTTTTATACACATATCACTATATTGATAAATTCTCAAGTCATCAATATGAACTTGATAAGAGTAATTTTAACTCAATATCCATTCATTGAGTTAAACCTCAAATTCATTGGTGTTGTTTTTAAAAAAATATGTGTGAATGTCTTATGATTTATTTACACTGAATATCCAATCATATTGAGTGTATTTATATTTTTCACAAATAACTATATCATTGATATATCCTTAACCTTAGGATATGGTCTTTATAATGGATTTCATCTCAATTTACATTCCATTGAGACTTCTTTGTTGTTGTGTGCCAATTCACTTTTATATGGTGTGTATACTTTAATTTGACATAGAATATCATGAATCCATTTATTTTCATGATATTATAATGTTTTTATTACCTCAATTATTTTTATTCAAGTATCTCTCATTTGGTTAGGAACTCTAACTAAAATATCATATTAAATGTTTTGAAGATTTATTCTTCTAAATCTTTCTCATTAATGTCCATGTTTTAAAAATGTTTTTAAGTATTTTTTTATGTGGACATTAATTTTTTTAAATTAAAATTCCTTTTAATAGTTTCAAAATAGTATGGGACACTTTTATTCAAAAATCTATTTTAAACGGCTTCTTGATAAAAAGTGAGACTTCTAAATGTTTTCAAGAAAAAGGGGGATATTTCTCTCAAATATTTTTGATGATTATTTTCATCTATGTCAATATCCTTCATTATTCTAGATTGAGGTTATTTTATTATAATACATTCTTATATATTGTATTTAATGACTTATGTTTGATTGTGGGTGTGCTATTTTTATACCATTCATGGTTTATGGATAAAGTATTGACATTTCTTATGCTAGTTTTAATACAAATGTTTATGTTATACTTCAATATTTTCATATGAGGAATGAATTAGACTTTTTAAGTGATGGGTGGAGCCTACTATATCTCCTCGATTCATCGGTAGGTCTCATTAGGAAAACTAGTGTCTTGGCACAAGGCCTTGAAAAAATCTTATTTGAAATCTCGGAACGAGGTCTTGACTATGTGGTTATGATGTCCGGTATTATGAATTCCATCATTATGAAATTAGCTATTGATATTACATGTGATTATTATACTATTAAAATATCCATGTGAATAAGTAAATGGAATTATTCGATTTATCTTTGTCATGTTAAGCTGAATTTTAAGTTTGAAAGGCTAGGGTTTTAGTCTTATACATTGACTTAAATTTTTATTCTCATTTATGATAGTCTCTATTATATTGTTATACTTACTGAGTATCTGAGATCACCCCTTTATTGTGTTTTATTTTTCCCACAATGCAAAGAAGTTTATTATGATTAACCTACACGAATAGACTAAGGGTTATAAGAGTGTTCAAAGGGGACACAATGGTGTTTTTTTATTTTATGATGTAATGTAAAACTTATGTATCTATATAGTACTTCCAAGGCTACTAAACTGATCGGTCTTTTGGGACATGATTCCTTGTATCATGTCAATGTTATTTAATAATACACCGACTCTGGGTAACTGGGTTCGGGGTGATACAGTTGGTATCAGTGGAAGTTTAGTACAAACCTTATAATCAAGATTTAGAAAAACTCTGATTATAAAACACTATCCTAGATTGAATTTGAGGATTAGTATAGAAGAACATCCAAAAAATTGGTAATGTAAATATTTTGTGGGTTTTCCAATGAATACATCCATGTCTGTATACGAGCAGGTAGAGGAGGCTCTAGAATATATGTACCTAGGAGTGAAAACTCCGACAAGGAGTTTTGGGCTTGACCCAAGGTTTCCTGGTACACGACAACATGTCTTGCTGCACTCTTGGTTACGATACTCCCAGGGGATATGCTTAGGATAATTCACATTTTCTTTTCAAACTGATTTGAATAATTTTAATATAATATGAGAATAAATAAAATTGGTTGATCCTAAGGTGTTTTAGATTGAAAATAAGGTTTCATGATATTCTATAAATGATTTTATGACTCACACTATGCTTTCTAGTGTTAGTAAATGGTTGGATTCTAAGGAATTCATAGTAACATTGAACATGATGTACAAGGTGGTCACGATGGTGGAAATGAGAAACGAAATGGAATGTTGATAGGCGTAAAAGATATTGTGTTCATTCCGAATCAGTTTTCCAAACATATGATCAACATAATATATATTAACCAACTTCTGGACTCAACAAAAAAGAGAGAGGTAGTGAATGATAATATCTCCAGCAGTGGAAACCGTGGAGAAAAGAAAACACAATTTCTATCATTCCAGAAATGTGGAAGGAGACACACTGGAAAGTGTCAAAATGGAACAAAGAAATCCTTTATGTGTAGGAAAGAAGGCCATAAAGTAAATAATTTCCGAGGAAAAATGAAGAGTACTATGGAAGAAAATAAAAATGATCTTAAGAATCCAATTACAGTCATTTTCTGTAAATGTAAGGGACCTTGGCATTACCTAAGTCAATACCCTATTCTATAGGATAACCTCTAAGACAAGGAGGAACCAATGTGAAAATAAATGGATGGAAAAATGTTTAAAATTATGGGATTACTTTGGAAGACTATTCTCTTGTATGTGTAACCATGCAGTTTTTTATGTGAAAATTCTATTTGTGGAAGAATTATCTTTTTTTTGTGGATATAGTTATAAAGAACCATTTGAGTTTATATGATCCTTCAATTTGAGGATATTAGAGGTTATTAATTTTTGGTATGAAAACATGAGGTATGAGATAACATTTGTGGTTAAATTATGTTATGGTTATATTGAGGAATTTATCTCATTTTGGGAATGTTATAAAATATAGTTTTTGAAAAAGGACAATACGCAGACCGTGTGAAACCCCAACACATTCGACAAAGCTGTGGGAATGGAACCCACAACCAGAGTGAAATTGGGATTTATCACCTACCACTAGACTACATGAAGTCCCTGGTTAGTGTGACTAATTATTTTTATATTAAATGATTTTATTGATCAATAATAAGTTGATTGGGATATTATGTTTTATCGATTGGATATCCTTAGTGTAAGAAAATTATTTTTTGATTAAGTGATAAATGTTATTATGGAAGACGCTAACACTGTTAGGAACACTATAAGCCTAAGGAAAATACAATAGTATGGGATTTCATTGGAGGAGTAATGGTGAATTTTTTTATCTATGTTTTTCTTGTGGATTTATAGAGATTTGGGTTATTTATAGAAATGATTAACCTATCTCAGAGAATATGTGATTAGGTTAATTATATTTAATTATGTGACTTTAAGAGTAGTCGATGTTATTTGGAGATACAATTTAACGTGGAAGACTGTGTAATAAAATTATTCTGAGTTTTGGGTTTTAATCGTAGTTTGGATTATATTGAAGGATTTTAAGGACAATTGTTTATTGAATGGTTTTTTTTTTGAACTTTGGGTATTATTGGTTTAATTTTAGAAATTTAAATTAGTATTTCCTTATCTAAAGTATTATCCTTTCTGGGGATCATCTGATCTTGTACTAACCATTTTGGTTTTGATTAATCTCTAAATATAAGGGAAATATTTATATTATCCTTTGTGGATCATGTGATTCTCTAGAAGTTGATTCTAGCGCTTCAGGTGTGACCAAGTCATCTTGAATACTTATCATTCGGAAAAAACATGAGTTAGTGGTAGGAATTTATTAAAGATGAAACTATACATAAAAAGTAAGTATATCGCTTTATTTTATTAGTCAATCTCATAAATAAATTCTTCAACTTTAGGAAATGAAACTTAAAACAAAAAAAAATCGTTTACTTTTCCTACTGGGAAACTAATGACTGTTTATCCCACCATATGATTGTGGTTTTATTGTTGTTAAATTTCTCTAGATCATTTTTTCTATCACCCTCCATCAGAACTTCACACTTATTTTATCTTCCATGTCCATGTTTTCCTACATGGAATCTTAGTATGGGTTATCTCGGGTGACCTTTGTACTTCTCTGTCGTTCTTTTAAAGTGATCATTTTATTGACTCTTTTTCCAATGTGGGACATTAAATAAAGTTCCCAAGCCCAATTTTAAAATTTCTACGATGAAATTTCAAAAGGGGGGAGAATTTAACACCCCAAGATTTCATAGTAAGTTATTTTCTTTAAAGTAATTCAATAGATTGCGTTATACGCAACACCGAGTTCGAGCGCACCGCGACCTATCAAACTAGCCATTTATAAAGAGGTTATGAATATTAATAACCACATTTTCAATTTTATATATATCCCATATAATTTTAACATTCATCTTTAGTTTTTCTTAGACATAATATAAAGACAAATTCAATTTTTCAGATAAAAGAAGTATTTTTCAAAAAATGCAGTTTTTTCGCCTTTTAATGGAGAACCCTTTATAAATCAAATATTTGAAACTTTTATATGTTCTATTTTTCAAAATAAAATTCTTCTTTAGAACCAGGACGTAAAAATTTACTTTGTGTAAATTTTTGGTATTTTTCTGATAAAATTCATTTTTTAATGAATAGTGAAAAATACTATATTTTAATTCAAAATTACATTTTAATATAATTTGTTTATATGGTTAGATTATATTTTTAATTGGTTTTAAAGTGTAATTATATTATTTTTTTACCATTTAATCCAATTTTTGTAATTAGAATTAATTTCACTTTAGAATTGGACATAAACAAGTGTCAATGTTCTAATTGTTATTATTTCTTAAAAACCCGCTTTTTGTTTTGACAGCAGGAATTAATTTTAAATTAATTAATGAAACTTTTATGTTTTAAATTTTTTAAAATAGGCATAATTTCTGAATTATAAATATCAAATATATCTTAGGCTGAATTTTTGGTATTTTTCTGAAAATCTTCAATTTTTGATGAATAGTGAAAACACTAAGTAGTAGCTAAAAACCAACTTTTTCATTTAAATGAAATTTTACCACTTCTGTGAATTGAAATTAGAAAATATAACATACATCATTGTTATTATTAAGTAAAATTTTGTTCAATAATATGAAAATATTTTTTGGTAAATAGTAACTTTTAACTTTTATTTTCCGCGGTTAAAGGTAAATAGGGTAATTCAAGGTAAAAATAGTATTATAATAATATTAATTTACCCTAAAATGTGTTAAAATCCTATTGGTTCATATATTTCCGACCATGGGAATCCTTTTGTCTATTTTGGGGACCCCATGGATTCACTTAAGAGTGATAATGACACTTTATATTAATTAATTTAAAGTAAAGACAAAATTGACTTAAACATATATCTTTTAGTAAATCAATTTTTACATGGGGTTATATAAGTTATCCTTTAGACTATAAATATTAATTAAAAATATAAAAAAATTTCCTACATCATGGTATTTTTTTTATAATTTTTAGAAATCAAATAAATAAAATTATTTATGACACGATAATGGTGCAGTGTTTACATCAATAATGAATGATTTAAATAAATAAGATTATAAAGATTAAAAAAATATCCAAAACCTGTCCAATTATTATTGGATGATTTTATTTCAACCATTATTCATCTTATATTTGACTCTAATTAGTTTTTTATTTTTAGAAATCGAAAACAATTATATAATGAAATAATATTTTCACACTTTCCTAAAGAGCCCCTCCTCCCCCTTATAAAAATCCCTCACTTCTAACCCATTCCTCACACTTCTCAAGCCCCTTGGATCATCCAACCTCTACCATATTAACCTCCCTACATTTCTATCTTACTCCAAGAATCCTTACCTTAGGAAGAAGGAACTTCATGTAAACATTTTGGTTCAAACCAAAGGGAGATACCCAATTTAAAGGTAACTTTTTCTCTTAAGTTCTTTTGTGTTATTTTACTTCTCCAACCCCAAAAACTATTTTTATTCCTTTATTTTATAACAAAACTAGTATAATAAACATAGTAGGATGTTTTTATGAGAATAATTTTAACTACACCTACTCAAACTTCCGTCTAATGGTTAAATAACATATTGTTTCTGTGGGCGGTGAACTACTGCCTCACGAAACGATGATTGTTCAATCATCTCCTATCACCTCTCATGGTGGACATTTTGATGGTACTGTATTTAAATATGATATATATTATGTTTATGTTTTATCTATTCTTCTGTAATTTTCATTTACAAACATACTTTTATGCTTTCCAATATGTGTGAACATGATAATTTCATTTGAGGAAGTGCAGACTACCGCCCCCTCAAGGTGATATGATTCGTTCATGGAATACATGGATTGTATAAAGGATGGAGTTAATTAAATTATGTAACACATATATAATATGATATTATACTAGAATTATAATACACCTATAAATCATTAAGTTTTCATTTCATTAAATATGAAATATAAATGAAAGTAGCGTTCATGCGTACGTACGGCTTACCGTCTCCATGAACTGTGCATTTCATTTCTTATCTCCAAATATCATGTACTAATTATATATATATATATATATATATTGGATATATATGATATATATGATATTTAAATCATGAATATGATACTATATATAATAGACTTTTGACCACATGGACAATTTGTAATTATAACAAGCTCATTTTTGACTCAAGTACCAAATATCGACAAAATGACCATTATTAACTTAAATGATTAAATAATGTTTATAAAATGGTAATAAGTGATATAAAAGGATTAATAAACTTAAAAATTATTCTTAATCAATTATAAATTAACTTTATTTTATTATTCAGGAGATTAAAGAACGAACGATTCAAGTCGGACATGAGGTAAGGGGTTTTTAATCTCACTTTTAATTTTGTGAGATTTCCATTGTTCACCACTTATTTATTGCATGTGGTGTATTGTGTACTACCATTTGATATATATTATCATGATTATATTTTTATTCATGGTATTTTTTGATTCATTTTTTGGTTATTAATTATTGGTCTTACGACTCTATTGATTACAATGTGGAAAGGGGTTTCTTATCTCACTATTAATTTCATGAGATCTCCATTTTTCACCACTTATTTTTTGCATGTGGTGTATTGTGTAGTTAAATTTGATATATATTATCATGATTATATTTATATTCATGGTATTCTATGATTCATTTGTTGGTTATTAACTTTTTTTCTTACGACTCGATTGATTACAACGTGGTAAGGGTTCTCTTATCTCACTTTTAATTTCGTGAGATTTCCATTGTTCACCACTTATTTATTGCATGTGGTGTATTTTGTACTTCCATTTGAAATATATTATCATTATTTTATTTATATTTATGGTATTCTATGATTCATTTGGTGGTTATTAACTTTTGGTGTTATAACTCGATTGATTACAACGTGGTAAGGGGTTTTCATCTCACTTTTATTCCCGTGAGATTCGTGTTATATTTGCCTCTATTTCCTTTTGTGTGGTGTATTTATTGACCATGATTGTATTATTTTTGTAATATACTTTAATGTATGGGTATTTACATCATCATTGTATTATCCTTCTTTCATGGGGTGTATGTTTCATATGTTACCAAATCGGTAAGGGAATTTCAAATTTCAATTTCTACTCATTGGGTTTTACGCAGACTTCATTGATTATTTTACTCCAAGATTATGTGTTAAATCACTATTTATTTACTTATGTAGTAATTTAAACTCCCCTTTTTTGTATATACTTTTGATACACATAATTTCTCCATTGATAAATTCTCAAGTCATCGATATGAACTTTATAAGAGTAATTTTAACTCAATATCCATTCATTGATTTAAACATCCAAGTCATTGGTGTTGTTTTTACAAAAATATTTTTGAATGTACTATGATTGATTTACACTGAATATCTAATCATATTGAGTGTATTTATATTTTTCACACATAACTATGTCATTTAGTTATCCTTAACCTAAGGATACAGTCTTTATAATGGATTTCATCTCAATTTACATTCCATTGAGACTTCTTTGTTGTTATACGCCAATTCACTTTTATATGGTGTATATACTATACTTTGACATAGTATATCATGAATCCATTTATTACAATTATATTATAATGTTTTCATTACCTCAATTATTTGTATTCAATTGTCTCTCATTTGGTTAGGAACTCTGACTAAAATATCATTTTAAATGTTTTGAAGATTTATTCTTCTAAATCTTTCTCATTAATTTCCATGTTTTAAAAATGTTTTTCAGGCTCTATTTTCATGGTCATTAATATTTTTAAATTAAAATTCCTTTTAAAAGTTTCAAAGTGGTATGGGACACTTTGATTCAAAAAACTATTTTAAACGGCTTCTTGATAAATAGTGATACTTTTAAACGTTTTCAAGAAAAAGGGGGATATTTCTGTCAAATAGTTTGGTGATTATTTTCATCTATGTCAATATCCTTCATTATTCTTGATTGAGGTTAATTTATTATAATAAAATCTTTCATATTGTATTTAATGAGTTATTTTTGACTGTTTATGTGCTATTTTTGTACTATTCATGGGGTATGGATAAAGTATTGACATTTCGTATGCCTGTTTTAATTTGAATGTTTATGTTATACTTTAACCTTTTCATATGAGGAATTAATTAGACTTAGTAAGTGGCGGTTAGAGCCCACTATATCTCCTCAATGAATTGATATGTCTCATGACACAAACTAGTGCCTTTGCACAAGGCCTTGACAAAATCTTATTTGTAGTCTTGGCAAGAGGCCTTGACTATGTGGTTATGATGTACGACATTATGCATTCCATCATTATGAAATTATCTATTGGTATTAAATGTGATTATTAGACTAGTATAATATCTATGCGAATAATTAAATGGAATTATTCGATTAATATATGTCCTATTATGCTGAATTTTAAGTTTGAAAGGCTTGTGTTTTAGTCTTATACATTGCCTTAAATGTTTATTCTCATTTATGATATTTTATGCTATATTGTTATCCTTACTGAGCATCTGAGATCACCCCTTTATTATGTTTTATTTTTCCTAGGATGAAAATAATTATTTTATGATTAACCTTCTTAAATAGGCTAAGGGTTATAAGAGTGTTCAAAGGGTACACGATGGTGTTTTTTTTATTTCATGATTTAATGTAAGACTTATGTATATATCTAATACTTCTAAGGATACTAAATTGGTTGTTCTTTTGGGACATGATTCCTTGTATAATTCCAATGTAATTTTATAATACACTGACTTTGGGTAACTCAGGTCGGGGCATTACACACCTCCATCTAATGGATATGAATATACTGTTTCTGTGTACGCGAACTACTGCCTCACAAAATGATGATTGTTCAATTTTCTCCTTACACATATCATAGTGTCCATTATGATGGAACTGTATTTATATATGATATATATTATATTTATATTTTCTCTATTATTCTGTATTTTTTATTTACATCATACCTTTATTCTTTCCATAATGTGTAAATATGATAATTTCATTTGAGCAAGTGTAGACTACCGGCCCCTGAAATTGATCTGACTCGTTCATGCCATACATGGAACGTATAAAGGGAAGAGTTAATGAAATTATGTGACATATATAAAATATGATATTATAATGGGATTATAATATATCTATGTTTCATTTAGTTTTCATTCCTTTAAATATGAAAAAGAAATGAAAGTAGCGTTCATGCATACGTACGGCTTGCCGTCTCCATGAACGGTGCATTTTCTTTCTTGTATCCAAATGTTATGGACTATTATAAATACATATATACTAGAAATATATGATATCTAAATCATGAATATGATTATTTATATAATGGAATTATGACTACATGGACAATTTGTAATTATAATAAGTTCATTTTTGACTCAAGTACTGAACATCGACCAAACGACCGATATGAATTTAAATAAATATATGATTGTTATATCAAGGTAATAAGTGATATAAAAGAAATAATAAACTTAAAAAAATTCTTAATCAAGTATAAATTAACTTAAGTTTATTATTCATTAATATAAATAAATGAACGAGGCAAGTCGGACTCAAGGTAAGGGAATCTTTCACCCTCCTCTTTTAGTCAAAGACTTCTTTTATGTTATGTCTTTTAATTTCCATTTTATTATATTGGGATATTTTTTTATATATCCTTATTGCTGTAAATTTTACTTCCAATTGATGAGAGACCCTTTTCTCTCTCATCAACTCATTTTCTGAATTTTTTAAGTGACGTCGTTAGGCTGCCGAATTTTTGTAAGGGAACTTCTTAACCCAATTTCTATTCTTCAGGTTAATCTTCAAATTATTGATTATCTCATGATTTGATTATGTGAGAAATAAATTTTGATGTCCTATATTGTATTTATACTTTATTTATGTGTATTTATAGTGAATTCACATAATCAAACTATTTTATTAACAAAATGATCCTTGTAAGGGAATTTCTAAACTCGATTTCCTCTCATTGGGTTTTACGCATACTTCGTTGGTTATATTATGAAAATATTATCTGTGGAATCACTGTTTATTTATTTATGTTGTAATTTCCACTTAACTTTTTTATATATACTATTTCTACACATAATCACCCAATTTATAAATCCTTACTTCATTTGTACGAACTTTTTAAGGGCAATCTTAACTCAATCTCATTTCAATGAGTTAAATATCCATGTCATTGGTTTTTTTCAAGAATATTTGTGAATGTCCTATGATTGTTTTACACTTAATATCCAATTAAATTGGGTGTATTTATATTTTTCACACATATTTATTTCATTGATTTATCCTTAATCTGATGATATGATCTTTGTAAGGGACTTCGTCTCTATCCCCTTTCATTGATGCATATTTTGGTTTATAAATGACCTTGTTTTATACGGTGTATAATTATAACCTTTTTATTTTAATTTAATTCAATGATTTTAAAAATGAATCTTTTTCTATGTATCATTTTACTAAACAAAAAAAGGAATGTTTATTTTTAATGTACGCGGTGACAATGGCCTTTCTGTTGCTGTGAGTATTATTTGATATTTGGATTCCTTAACAAGCCATAATGTTTTTAAAAGAAAAATAAATACCATATACACTTTTTACATATTTTTGTATTGAAAATGATTTTTTATAAATCATTTATTATGTCAATATCTTGAAATTATATATTGTGAATGCAATGTAGAAATGTTATCTTTTATTTTATGCTTGTTTAATGTGTTATGAATATGTTATGATTCTTGGACATTTTTGACGTATACAAATGGTTTCGTGATAAAACTAGGTTGGTTGATCCCGAGATAGCTTTACAATTCATTGGGTAATGTTATGGAGGTAAACTTTAATGTTTCTCCTAAGATATTTGAAAAATATACTTTTATGGGTATTTCAAACGTAACTCCTTATATAATTGTGAAAGTTACAATATAAGTATGTTATGGATGCCACAAGTTAACATTATGATTTATGATTTTTTTTATATTCATAAATATTATGATTTCATTAGGTATGTTAAAGATCTTATGTTTTATGATTGAAAAGTATGATTTCTTTTATTTGTATATATTCATTGAATAATGTTTTCTTTCATTATTTTTATATCCCTCACTGAGCATTTTATGCTCATCCCATGTTTTTGAAATGTTTTTCACAGGGTATAAGGAATGGTAAGATAAAGGAATAATTCAAGAATATTTATATCAAGAAAAGAATTCTTTTTATATTTAAGGAGTTTTGTTATTTTGAAAAAAAATTGGATGGCTTAAAAGTGTCTACTTAGTAATGTTTGAGATGTAATGTAATAGTTATGGCCTAATTCTCTAAAACTCGAAACCTAAAAAGATCCTCAATGTGAATTATTGACTTAACTCAAGATTATGTAATGTCTAAGGATGGTTCATTATAAATACTCTAGGAAATTATTAAATTAAATTCATTAAAAACAATGAATGATTTGTAATAAGATATTTTAGTAATATTAACTTCTTCGAATATACATTCAATCTAAAGTAAAAAACTATTGGTTCTAGAGAAAAAAATCCAAAGGGCTCCCACTTGGATGAGATCTGATGGCTAAAAAATTTTACTCCACTAGATCTCATATCATCATCATGTTTCTACGAAGTTAAGTCTTTAGTTAAGGGGTCTGACACATTTTCTTATGTGGAAACTATATTGATCATGATATCAATTCTCTAGGACACATCCCTCAAGAGATGATATTTCTAAATCATGTACTTATTATTTCAATGTGACATTTTCTTCTTTTTAAGATCCACAATTACAGTATTATCACAATAGTGTGTGATATGGTCTTTACTACTATGCACCGCATAAATCTCTTAGATTAAGTTTTTTATATAAACCACTATTTAGATACCTCAAAACCCATAATATACTTGGAATCCACTGTAGAATTAGTGTCTAAATATTTATTTCATCTATTTGATCTCATGGAACCTCCATTGAGAGTGAATATGTATACTAACTACAATTCTAGATCATATAATATATTTGGAATCTTGAATCTACATATCTCATAATGACTAGTTCTTCATCTCCTTCATAGACTAGGAATATATCTTTAGTGTACCATAGACACTTAATGATAGTATTGACTTCCATCAAATTGTAGTCTCATAGGCCAGATTGATATAATCCTACCATGATAAAGCTATAGGAGACATCTACCCTGGTACATGGCATAGCATACATGACTGACCTAGTAATTTATCTGTATGTAATCCTTTCAATTCTCTATATTTCATAATGTGTTTGAGGACAAATTTTCTTTTAAGGATGAATTTCATGTGACACTAGTAAAAATACACTATTGTATTGTTCCATACTGAATATATTTAGTGTCTTGTCACTGTATATACATTGACTTAGTCCAAGAAGCCTCTTGGATATATCACGATGGATCTTGATCCCATGAATATATGTTGCTTCAACTAATTACAACAAAAACATGCATGTGTTTAACCATGACTTAATGAACTATAAGACTGGTATTTTATTTCAAATAAGTAGTGTGTCATAAACATAGACTATTGGGAAAATAGGTTCACTCTTGTTAAACCAATTATAGACACAAGGCTCGCATTATTTCTTTATGAAAACAAATTTTGTTATTGCTTCATCAAATAGAATATTCCATGACTTGGATTATTTCTTTAATCCATAAATGGATATTTTTAACTTGAATAACTTTTCAGCATCATTTGGATCCACAAACCCTTCTAGTTATGTCATATAGTCATCTTCCTAATGGTTCCCATTAAATAAATCATTTTTTATATCTATCTATAAAATCTCAAATTCATGGTAAGCTACTATGGATAGTTGAATTATGATCAATTTTATCATAGAAACTAGATAAAAGGTTTCATCATAATCTATTCCTTGATTCTTCTTGAACCCTTTTGTTCTTAGTTTTTCCTTATATATACAGACTTGTTGATCCATTTCATGTTTCTTCTTCAATATCCATTTAAAACAAACATACTTTATATCCATTAGAGGATCTACCAAAACTTAGACTTTCTTTCGATATATGGAATCAATTTGAAAATTCATATCTTCTTTCTATTTGGAATATTATGTGCCACTTACTATTTCCATGTAGGTTACGAGATTATAATTATCAACTAATAATGAGTCACTATTAATGGTTTCTAGAATACCATATCATTCTAATTAGTTAACCTCTCTCATAATTCTACACGGTACTTGTGTCTCTAGAGAATACTTTTCCATGATGATTTATAGAATCTATTCCCATTACAACCCTTGTGTATCTTGATCTTGGACATCATTAAGATTTATCTTTCCTCAACTATCTCTTTTATAGATTTGACCCCTTTCAATAAATATGAGAAATTTTTTGAAAAAAAAATTCTTATATAAAGGATATGTATATATAATATCCTCTAGTCTCCTAAGGGTGACCTATAAATATACACTTTGTTCCTCATATAGGGTTTTTGTTTCCAAAATTAGCCTTAACAAACACTTTACAACCAAAGGCTCAAAATTTTAACAATGAGGGTTTCTTTACACACTAAAGTTTGTATATAATAATATTTGTTTCTTTTATTGTATCTGTGTTTAGTATGTGTTATTTTTTTTTAATGTGTATCCCAAAAAGTAAAATGAAATACTTTTATGAATCCTAATTTATATCACCATTTATAATAAGGTGTTGTTCCTACTTTTTCTAACACCACTCCATTGTGGTGTATAAATATGTGTGAGTTGAGATAGAATCCCAAAATTACATCAATAATCAATAAATTCTTGATTAAGATATTATCCTCCATGGTCTAAGTGGAGTTTATTAATCATGTTGCCATGTTGTTTCCCAAATTCATTCTTTTATTGTTTGAATTTAATAAAATAATATGGATTATACCACATTAAGTATATATATCCATATCTACTATAGTCATTAGTAAAAGTTATGAAGTATGAGTACCCAACTCTGGATTCGACTGGATATGGTCGAAACACATCATTATGAACTAAATCAAGAAGATATATGGACCTTTCACCTTTTCCACTAAATTGGGATTTGGTTGAATTTTCATGTAAACATTCATAACATACACCAAGTAGTCTTAGTTCAAATGAATCCAAATATCCATCTTGGTGTAATCTAGTCAAATTCATTTCAATTACATGACATGTCTGGGGATTCCATAGTTGGGTGTGTTATGAGTCATGTGAACTATTTTTCTTATCGATTTCCCTTACTTGTTTTGTGTGATCCAAAATGTAAAGACCATTATTTAAATATTACTTACAATAAAAATGATTTATTTATAAAATAAGTAATAATTATTTCCAAATTTGAATATAATTCAATTTGTATCAAATATTTATAAATAAATAATTTATTTGGTGACTAAAGGAACTTCATAGAAATATTTCAAAATCAAGATCATTCTAGTCATAAATGTGAGATAGTAACCTCAAATAGACATAGTATCAAGTCTAGCTCTGTTAGATGCTCCTAGATCTACCCCATCTTAATAAATCATTGGAAATATATATGGTACTTATATTTGAATACATATTTTAGAATAACATGTTGTATCTAATACCCAATTTTTAGAAATAGATATATTACACTTGATGAAAAAAATTCTTAAATTTTCCCCTTACTAATTTTTCTAGGTGTAATTTTTCATCTAGTGGACTCTCTCACCACATAAAAAACATACAACATCTTATTCTCTTTATGTTCCCTTGACCCTCCTCTTAATGTATGGTCATTGTAAAGAATATTTAGGCTAGTATTTATACTTAAATATCTTTTCATGGACTTTACTTTTATTCACTATAAGAATAAAAGGATTTTAATGCGTCATATCTTTGTCAAATTGGAGAAGTAGAGTGGGGAGATCTGGTAGAGACTTCTCTATGTTGTTCGTATTGAAATTTAAAAAGGAACTGAATAATATTTTAGGGTGTGATGAAGGAATGAGATTGTTTAATATTTATTCGGGAAGCTTAAACCCTAGAACCTATAGACAATCAATGTTTCTACAAAGTTTGAATTCGCGAGATCTAACTGGTGCACCTTCTCTATGTTTTCCTATAAAGAGAGCCTTAGACATCTCAAACCATTTATTATATGATAAATATCACAAAGATGGTGTAGAATTCCATTGTAATACATGTTCTCATGTGACTTCATGAGTTCTATAAACATGTATGACAAAATTAAACAATGAAGATCTAACACGCCATTCATGTGTTTTTCATAGGCAGTTAACTCCTCATCACTCACCTCCTTAGCAGGTGGATCGAAGATTAAGTATTCTAACACGTGATATTTTCATTCATGGAATAACACTATGCAAAGGTTTCTAAATCATTATAAAATTTTACTACCAGTTATGAGATATTATTTCTCCAAAATTGATCATAGGGATAATGTGGTTGAAATTTTTTTCATTATTATATAATAATTATAAATCTTATTATTAGTACTTTACTTGATTAAAAATTATGTGATACAAAATAATTTTAATTTTAATAAGTCCCCCAAATTTTTATCAATTCTCAATGGACCTCACCATTGAAATTAGAATGTCCCATAACTTTATACATTCTTGTGCCAAGGATCTATATTTCCTTCTTATAATTTAAACAAATTCCATAAAAATTATAAGATTGTTTTTATGTAGGTAGTCTTTCCAACTATGGGTTTGAGGCTCCTTGTTTCTCTAGGTGGACTCCCTAATCCTAAAATACTGACTCGGATTTTCTCAAAACTTGCCTCCAAAATATGTATTGAATAGAAAAAGTCCATTAAATATGATAAATGTTTTGTTAAGTTGATCAACCATATTTATTTATATTTCTCGATAATTAATAATTCCTCTGTTGGAGGCATCAATCGAAACTTTAACTATGGGTCCATCATAAATCATATAATTGAAGGTATAATGATATAATATTAACTTTAGAGATTTTATTTATCATGTGTGAATTTTTATATTTTATATTTTACATTTATTGTTAATATTAAGAGGATTTTACTTAAGTTATTATACATATACTGATAAAATATTTACACACAATCATTTTATTTTAATTTTATCTTTGTATATTGATTCTTTTATTTATGTTATCATGGTATAGCATCCATAAAATAAATCAAGCATCATATAAAAATAAAATAAATAAATCATGCATGATAATGAGATTCAACTATCTGTTTTTTTATTGAGTGGCCAATAAAAAAATGTTGACTATTGTGGAAAAACTCTTTGGTACTATCTGACCTTGAGTTTTCATCATTACACCTCTTTCCTTTTGTATTTTCTTGGATTGTTTCCACCTTAGCCCCATATCAAACCAACTTCATGCACCTGGAAGATCTATAATTACATTTTTTTTACTTTAAATGGAGTTGAAGGGAACTATAGTGTGGTTTTACATAAAAGAAAAATCAATCATGTTGGACCATACATAATAAGGAGGGAGGGATGACTCATAGGCCATCAATTTAATTTAAAAAATAATAATCGTAAAAACCCATGAAATATTTAAATTAATATAAACTATACACATTAATAGTTTGGTTGAATCTCATGATCATCGACTAGTTAAATGAATAAAAATTTAAAATAAATTTATAGAATTCATTTAGATTAATTATTTAATTAAGATAAATGAGCATGAATTAATTAAATTAATTATATGATTAATCAATTAACTTAATTTATCTTAATTTATATCCAATTTTCCTAGGAGATTCCCATCTTTTGTGATTTTAAATAAATTAAATAAATTAATGTTATTTAAAATTTAATACAATTTGTACAAATATTTTACTTAGAAAAAACATAATGAGTACTTATTCCAACTACAGAATATGTATTAAGATCATATATCATCTATACATGGGACATTTAGCATGCACATTTTATTATTTAATTTTATATTATGAGTCAATTAAATGTCACGTGAAACACGTGTTAATTAACATTTTTATGTAATGCTTTTAATGTGTATGGAGTAGATTATACATAGTATGTAATTTATATTTAATATAGAAATTAATTAAGAATTTAATATCATATAAAACCTATCATATGGTGTGTAGGATCACCTAAATTACACATGGAACACGTAATGTTGTGGTTTATATAATAATAAATTAATTATAATTTTTTTAATAAACAAGTTGGGTAAATTTCATGTACATCCAACTAAACATTGTGTATATCGCTCATCATATGTCTGTGATACACATCTGGGTATTGGAAGTGTATCTATACATGGATATTTCTGATATACATGGTGTTTATATCTGCTACATTCCATGGAATCTCATTTTTACACAATTTCTAGTCACCATGTCTGGTAATACATTTATGAAATGTCTTGTACCTCATTTTTTTTATCTTGAGAACTTGTAGACTACATAGTGTAAGTGAGTTACATAGCATATAGTATAGAGATTATGTGACATCCTATCTTGTTCAACGCATTGTGTGTATTTAATGCATGTTAGGTTTTTTTTTAATTTAGGATGATCTGAATTAATTCTAGATTCATCTTGGTGTATTGAACATTGGTATAAATTGTGTACCTTAAAGAAAAACATCATGTACTCTTTGTGTTATCTGTCCGGAATCGACATCACCTCTGGATGGGTTCTTCAGATGTTCTTCATTAATATTTAATTATATGAAAATTAAATAAGTGAGAAAAATTGGGAGAAAGAAGAGATATCAATGATCATATTATAAGAATGAATCTTTTGAAATGAAAAATAATTTTTAAATATATAAATGATCAATAAATAAAAAATAATTATAAATTTAACATGATTGTACAGATACCACATAATGGTTCCAGACACAGTGGAGGCACCTATTGGGCCTATGGACCACTCATCTTTTTTTAGATTCAACAGATCATTCGAAATGTACATGACATTAACACTATGAACAATGAAAACTTATACGAATAATATTGATAAATGAATTTCCAAATACAGGAGGGAGGATCTTTTTCATTATTTTTTAATTAATACAAAACATAATAATAAAGATTACCACAATCATGATATATTTCTTCATTGATGGTGTTGATCGTTCTAACCTGAATAAAGTGTCATTATTGTAGGTTCCGGGCACAGCAGAAGCGCGTTGGAGGATTTTCCCAACTTTAATTTTAATGTTAAACAACATTCAATCCGAGATCTGTCATGATGGAAAATGCTGAATCTTCGGAATAGAATGAGGAACGAAAAACTTAAAAGGGAATCACGGAACCATAGAAATAGGATCATCATATGTTGGTTATAATTAATTTAATTAATTCACAAGAATTACCTCGGTGGAATTCTTTCTTCGTTGATGTTTCCGGTCACGATCTTGTGATCCATCGTTGCGTCATAGAAATCAAGTGTAGTATTCCTCTAGTGGTGATCCACATGTGTTCCACGTATCTTCGGACATCGCCGAAGGGATCTCTGGGTGCTAGCGCGGAATAAACTTCGCTTACGATGTCCACCTTCGATCGCCTTGGTCTCTCGGTCTTGAGAGCATTCTTGGAGGAAGGATTTCTTTCAGCCTTGAAAGAATTCTCCAGAATTGTTGTGAACAACGATCGATGGAAAAGTGTTGGGGTTGTGAGGATATTTATAACCAGGTTTGAGGTTTACAGAGTTATGACAATAAATAAATGTGTTACACATTTTATTTATTTCATTAACTCTTATTGAAACCCCCATGTCGAATTATTAATTCCTTGACATGCGCCCATTCTGATTATAATTAATATCATTTAATAAACAATATTATATCCTCAAAATCCAGACTGGAAAACTACAGAGCTGGTAATCATTAATACACAGCGTGTACTCATTTTCCACAAAACAACACAGTGTATATATTTAATATACATGGCGTGTACTTTTATTTTCCATTTTTCTTTATCTCCCCCTTCACATTTATTAGACCTTGAGTAATGGCTATTTATTTCTTAAATAAATGTAACTGTATTACTCACTAATAAATATATTATTTCGCCCACAATATATTATCTCGAATAACTAGTGTCGAAATAAATGCGATTAGGCATTCTTAAATAATTATTAAACCACAGTCAGGAATAATCTTTATTTAACTTGTTAAATTAATATTTAACTGAGATACATGGACACACTTAGTGTGTGACCCTCTAGGCCTCTTTCTCAGTGGCATTAGGCGGAGCCTGCCTAAAGTCCAAGGTTAGTGTCTAGAAACACGCCAAGTCACTCATAGAGAAAGAAGTTAATGTTGTAATGATGTGTCCCTCCTACGAACGTTTACCGTGTAATATAATCCATTTGTCTCGATATCTCTAATCAAGTGGGTTGCATGCTAGTGCCATCAACCCATGAGCTCGATTATTCTTTCTTTGATTTTTTGGAATTGAACTCGCCCATACCTTACCATGGACATGGATTTATTTAGGCTATATCAATTCTATCAAAGGGCCTAAGATATCTACTTCCGTTGTGGAATGGAAGGGACAAATCCTTTCTCGCATTAACTATTAATGTGGTATTACTCATGACGCACTCAACGTATCCAACCTTGCTGCGAACAGTGTGTCGTCATAGTTTTCATCAATACATCTAAGTGCGCGAGTTCTAATACCCATTAATAATAATCTTAAAGTCTAAGGATCAATACATACGTCCGCAGATAGGAACATCCAATGACACTATGAAATGTGGATTTCCTACTAGCGGGTCTCGTTCTCATAATATCCTCCTGGATATTACCAAGGGGCGCACACCATGAGATGGTTCCTCAAAGTTTTATGAGTCCTCACCCCTAATGGCCTGTATTATTTGTGTCCCTCAAATAATATCATCCGTCCATAGAACCACTACTAAAAAAATCGGGCATTAGCGACCGCCATTAGCGGTCGCTTCAGCTTCGTTGTTGTAGGCCAATAGCGACCACCAATGGTGGTCGCTATAGGTGGCCGAAATTCCGGCCTTAAGCGACCGCTTGGCGGTCGCTAGCCTGGGAAAATTTTTTTTTAAAAAAATTCCTACTGAAAGAAATATATATATATATATATATATTAAATAATATATATATATATATATTAAAGAAAATATTTATATATATAATATTAAATAAAATATTTTAAATATATATATATATATATATATATTATGTTTTAAATATTTTCATATATATATATATTAATGAAATATATATATATATATATAATATTAAATAAAATATTTTTCATTTTTTTAATGAAATGTACGAATTGTGTTTTTTTTTCTTCACGGTGAAAAATCAGAGATAAAACAAGGTAAAAATCATAAAAAATGGAAAACAATTTCAAACAGCATAAATATCAAGATATTTATAAACAATAAATGATAAACGTGCTTCAACGATCCGAGCAGGTCCATCCATTTCAATCTTCTACTTCAATAAACCTTCCATAAGACAAAAAAAACAACAAAACAAACGTAAATTGGACATAATTATTTAGTTATTATATACATATAATAAAATTAAATCTGACATCAAATCATGGTGCTATAATAATTTAAAACCCCCAATATAAGAAATGCTATCATTTCAGGTAATTCGGAGCACGTTTGCTTCGAATTCGACCGTCTCACGCCGTTTTTGGTGTTTTATGACACCGGAAACGCGTTTCCAGTCACCGCAGTCAAACGACACCTCTGATTGACGTTTCTTCTACCCGAAGATTTCAAAAATCACACAACAGCTGTTGTTGTACGGTTTCATGGAATTCCGAGGTCGTTCGGGTGGTTTTGACCCCCCAACGTGCCATTTTAGCGCGCACCGAGCTGCCAAAAACGACACAATCGGCCGTATCGCGCGCACCGCATGTTCGATGGGCCTGTCGTATCCTCCTACATGTCACAAATAATATTCCTAATGTTTTCGCGTGGTTTCAAGTCATTCGGAGCATGTTTTCTCTGAATTTGACCGTCTCACACCGTTTTTGGTGTTTTGTGACACCGGAAACGCGTTTCTGGTCACCGCGGTCAAACAAAACCTCCGATTGACGTTGCTTCTGCCCGACCATTTTAAAAATCACACAACGGCAGTTTTCGTACGGTTTCATGGAATTCCGAGGTCGTTTGGGTGGTTTTAACCCCCCAACTTGCCATTTTAGCGCGCGTCGAGCTGCTGAAAACGACACAATCGGCCGTACCGCGCGCACCGTACATTCGATGGGCCTTCCATCTCCTCCTACATGTCACGAATAATATTCCTAATGTTTTTGTGAAGTTTTAGGTCATTCGGAGCACTTTTTCTCTGAATTCGACCGTCTCACGCCGTTTTTGGTGTTTTATGACACCAGAAACGTGTTTCCGGTCACCGCGTTCAAACGACACCTCCGATTGATGTACCGTCTGCCCAACCATTTCAAAAATCACACAATGGATATTTTTTTAGGGTTTCATGGCATTCTGAGGTCGTTCGGGTGGTTTTGACCCCCCCCCCCCCCAACGCCCCATTTTAGCACGCGTCGAGCTGCTGAAAACGACACAATCGGTCGTACCGCGCGCACCGCACGTCCGATGGGTGTGTCGTCTCTTCATACACATCAAAAATAATATTCCTAACGTTTTCATGTGGTTTCAGGTCATTCGGAGAACGTTTTCTCCGAATTCGACCATCTCACGCCGTTTTTGGTGTTTTATGACACCGGAAATGTGTTTCCGGTCACCGAGGTCAAATGAGACCTCTGATTGATGTTCTTTCTACACGACCATTTCAAAATTCACAAAACGGTTGATTTTGTACGGTTTCATGGCATTCCGAGGACTTTCGAGTGGTTTTGACCCCCCAACGCGCCATTTTAGCGCGCGTCGAGCTGCATAAAACGACACAATCGGCCGTACCGTGCGCACCGCACGTCCTATGGGCATGTTGTCTCCTCCTACATGTCACGAATAATATTCCTAAACTTTTCATGTGGTTTCAGGTCATTCGGATCACGTTTGCTCCGAATTCGACCATCTCACGCCATTTTTGGTGTCTTATGACACCGGAAACGCGTTTCCGGTCACCGCGGTCAAACGACACCTCTGATTGACATGACGTATGCCCGACCATTTCACAAATCACACAATGGCTGTTTTCGTATGGTTTCACGGCATTCCAAGGTCTTTCGGGTGGTTTTGACCCCCCAACACGCCATTTTAGCGCGTGCCGAGCTGTTGAAAACAACACAATCGGCCGTACCGCGCGCACCGCACGTCCGATGGGTGTGACGTCTCCTCCTACACATCACGAATAATATTCCTAATGTTTTCGTGTTATTTTAGGTCATTCGGAGCACGTTTTCTCCAAATTCGACCGTATCACGCCGTTTTTTGGTGTTTTATGACACCAGAAACGCGTTTCCGGTCACCGCGGTCAAACGACACCTCCGATTGACGTGCTTTCTGCCCGACCATTTCACAAATCACACAACGGCTATTGTCGTACGGTAACATGGCATTCCGAGGTTGTTTGGGTGGTTTTGACCCTCCAACGCGCCATTTTAGCGCGCGCCGAGCTGCTTAAAACGACACAATCAGTCGTACCACTTGCACCACACGTCTGATGGGCATCTTGTCTCCTCCTACACATCACGAATAATATTCCTAATTTTTTTGTGTGGTTTCAGGTCATTCGGAGCACGTTTTCTCCGAATTCGACCATCTCACGCCGTTTTTTGTGTTTTATGATACCAGAAACCTGTTTCTTGTCACCGTGGTCAAAAAACACCTCCGATTGACATGCCTTCTACATGACCATTTAAAAATTCATACAATGGCTATTTTCGTACGGTTTCATGGCATTCTGAGGTCGTTCGGGTGGTTTTGACCCCCCAACGCGTCATTTTAGCGCGCGCCGAGCTGCTGAAAACAACACAATTGGCCGTACCGTGTGCACCGCACGTCCGATGGGCGTTCCGTATATTCCAAAACGTCAAGAATAATAATCCTAATGTTTTTGTGTGGTTTTAGGTCATTCGGAACACGTTTGCTCCGAATTCGACCGTCTCATGCCGTTTTTTTGTGTTTTATGACATCGGAAATGCGTTTCCGGTCACCGCAGTCAAACGACACCTCCGATTGACATTCCGTCTACCCAAACATTTCAAAAATCACACAACGGTTGTTTTCGTATGGTTTCATGGAATTACGAGGTCGTTCGGGTGTTTTTGACCCCCCAACGCGCCATTTTAGCGTGTGCTGAGCTGCTGAAAACGACACAATCGTCTGTACCGCATGCACCGCACGTCCGATGGGCATACCGTCTCCTCCTACACATCACGAATAATATTCCTAATGTTTTCGTGTGGTTTCAGGTCATTGGGAGCACGTTTGCTCCGAATTCGACCGTCTCACGCCGTTTTTGGTGTTTTATGACACTGGAAATGCGTTTCCGGTCACCGTGGTCAAACGACACCTCTGATTGACATAACGTCTACCCAAAAATTTCATAAATCACACAACGGCTATTGTCGTACGGTTTCATGGCATTCCGAGGTCGTTCGGGTGGTTTTGACCCCCCAACGCGCCATTTTAGCGCGCGCCGAGCTGTTAAAAATGACACAATCAGTCATACCGCGCGCACCGCACGTCTGATGGGTGTTCCATCTCCTCCTACACATCACGAATAATATTCCTAATGTTTTCGTGTGGTTTCAGGTCATTCGGAGCACGTTTGCTCCAAATTCGACCATCTCACGCCGTTTTTGGTGTTTTATGACACCGGAAACGCGTTTCTGGTCACCGCGGTCAAACGACACCTCCGATTGACGTTTCGTCTTCCCTACCATTTCAAAAATCACACAATGGCTGTTTTCGTATGGTTTCATGGCATTACAAGGTCATTCGGGTGGTTTTGACCCCCCAACGCGCCATTTTAGCGCGCGCCGAGCTACTGAAAATGACACAATCGGCCGTACCGCATGCACTGCACATCCGATGCGCGTGTTGTCTCCTCCTAAATTTCCATAATAATATTCCTAATGTTTTCGTGTGGTTTCAGGTCCTTCAGAGCACGTTTTCTTCGAATTCGACCGTCTCACAACGTTTTGGTGTTTTTTGACACTGGAAACGCATTTCCATTCACCGCGGTCAAACGACACCTCCGATTGACGTTTTGTCTGCCCTACCATTTCAAAAATCACAAAACGGATGTTTTAGTATGGTTTCATGTCATTCTGAGGTCGTTCGGGTAGTTTTGACCCCCCCAACGTTCAATTTTAGCGCGCGCCGAGCTGCTGAAAACGACACAATCGGTCGTACCGCGTGCATCGCACGTCCGATGGGTGTGTTATCTCCTTATACACATAACAAATAATATTACTAATGTTTTCGTGTGGTTTCAGGTCATTCAGAGCAAGTTTTCTCCGAATTCGACAGCCTCACGCCGTTTTTGGTGTTTTATGGCACCGGAAACGCGTTTCCGGTAACCGTGGTCAAACAACACCTCTGATTGACATGTCGTCTGCACGACCATTTCACAATTCACACAACAGCTATTGTCGTACGGTTTGATGGAATTATGAAGTCTTTTGGGTGGTTTTGACCCCCCAACGCGTCATTTTAGCGCGTGTCAAGCTGCTGAAAACGCCACAATCAGCCGTACCGCGCGCGTTGCACGTCTGATTGTCGTGTCGTCTCCTCCTACACATCACGAATAATATTACTAATGTTTTCGTGTGGTTTCAGGTCATTCGGAGCACGTTTACTCCGAATTCGACCGTCTCACGCCGTTTTTTGTGTTTTATGACACCAGAAACGCGTTTCCGGTCACCGCGGTCAAACGACACCTCCGATTGACGTTCCGTCTGCCCGACCATTTCACAAATCACACAACGGCTGTCCGGGGTGTGGGGGGCCTGTCCAGGGTGCGGGGAGAGTTGTCCGGGGTGCGGGGGGGCTGTGCGGGGTGCGGGGAGGGCTTTCCGGGGTGCGGGGGGCTGTCTGGGGTGTCGGGAGGGCTGTCCGGAGTGCAGGGAGGGCTGTCCGGGGTGCAGGGAGGGGCTGTCCGGGGTGCGGGGAGGGGCTGTCCGGGGTGCGGGGGGGCTATCGGGGGTGCTGTCCTGGCTGTCCGTAGTGCAGGGAGGGTTGTCCGGGGTGCGGGGAGGGTTGTCCGGGGTGCGGCGGGGCTGTCCGGGGTGCAGGGAGGGTTGTCTGGGGTGCGGGGAGGGCTCTCCGGGGTGCGGGGAGGGCTGTCCGGAGTGCGGGGGGGCTGTCGGGGGTGCGGGGAGGGGCTGTCCAGGGTGTGGGGAGGGGCTGTCTGGGGTACGGGGGGCCTGTCCGGGGTGCTTTTTGGGCTGTCTGGGGTGCGGGAGGGATGTCCGGGGTGCGGGGATGGTTGTTTGGGGTGCGAGGAGGGCTATCCAGGGTGCGGGGAGGGTTGTCCGGAGTGCGGGGGGGGCTATCCAGGGTGCGGGGAGGGCTCTCCGGGGTGCGAGGAGGGCTCTCCGGGGTGCGGGGGGCTGTCCGGAGTGCGGGGGGCATGTCCGGGGTGCGGGGGGGGGGGGGGGGGGCTGTCCGGGGTGCGGGGCAGGCTGTCCGGGGTGCGGGGCAGCTGTCCCGGGTGCGGGGCGGCTGTCCGGGGTGCGGGGGGGCTGTCCGGGGTGCGGGGGGGGGGGGGGGGGGGGGGCTGTCCGGGGTGCGGGGAGGGCTGTCCGGGGTGCGGGGAGGGTTGTCCGGGGTGCGGGGGGCTGTCCGGAGTGCGGGGGGCATGTCCGGGGTGCAGGGAGGGATGTCCGGGGTGCGGGGAGGGGCTGTCTGGGGTGCGGGGGGCCAGTCCGGGGTGCCATCCAGGCTCTCCAGAGTGCGGGGAATGTTGTCCGGGGTGTGGGAGGGCTGTCTGGGGTACAGGAGGGCTGTCTAGGGTGCGGGGAGGGTGGTCTGGGGTGCGGCGGGGCTATCCGGGGTGTGGTGAGGGTTGTCCGGGGTGCGGGGAGGGCTGTCCGGGGTGCGGGGAGGGTTGTCCGGGTGCGGGGGGGCTGTCCGGGGTACGGGGGGGCTGTCCGGGGTGCGGGGGGTGGGGGGTTGTCCGGGGTGCGGGGGGCCTCTCCGAGGTACGGGGGCCTCTCCGGGGTGCGGGGGGGGGGGGGGGGCTGTCCGGGGTGCGGGGCGGGATGTCCGGGGTGTGGGGGGCTGTCTGGGGTGCGGGGAGGGCTGTCCGGGGTGCGGGGGGCATGTCCGGGGTGCGGGGGGCCTGTCCGGGGTGCGGGGGGGGGGGGGGGGGGTTGGGGGGGTTGTCCGGGGTGCGGGGAGGGGTTGTCCGGGGTGCGGGGAGGGTATGTCCGGGGTGCGGGGGGCCTGTCCGGGGTGTGGGGGGGCTATCCGGGGTGCAGGGGCATGTCCGGGGTGCGGGGGGCTGTCCGGGGTGCGGGGGGGCTGTCCGGGGTGCGGGGGGGCTGTCCGGGGTGCGGGGAGGGTTGTACGGAGTGCGGGGAGGGTTGTTCGGGGTGCGGGAGGGCTGTCCGGGGTGCGGGGAGGGCTGTCTGGAGTTCGGGGAGGGCTGTCTGGAGTGCGGGGGTCTCTTCGGGGTGGGGGGGCATGTCTGGGGTACGGGGAGGGTTGTCCGAAGTGCAGGGAGGGATGTCCGAGGTGCGGGGGGGTTGTCCGGGTTGCGGGGAGGGCTGTCCGGAGTGCGGGGAGGGATGTCCAGGGTAGGTCGGGGACTACAAATAGTGAACTCAGCTCATTCATCAAAAACAAGTTTAATGGTTTATATTAGGAATCACATGTTTTTTTCAAAAATATTACAGAACATGCAATTATAAACATTGAAAATTAAATTAACAAAAAATATCCAAATCATTAATCAGTTTCATGGATACTTCTCAATTCGTGCACACAAACATTGCATGAGGCCGAAACACACATGATACCCCCAAATCACAAAAACACTCACTTGAAACCCAACATAAATATCAATAACAACCCCACCATTAAAAGCAGAAACACACCTCGTGAATATGATGCGTCATGCGGTGTCATGACTATTACCTCCATCAGGTGGGTCAGGGGCCTACAACAAAAAAAACATTATGAATATTTTCATAACAAAAATAATATAAATTAAATAAATAAATATAGTATAAACGTGTGTCTTCTGATCCCCTGCACCATCACCTGGATGCACATATTGCCGCAGTGCTCTAACCTCAGCGATCAATTGCCCATTTACCTCCTCGAAAGCATGCAGTTGTGCCTCAAAATCTGACAACCGTTGTGTCATCTGAGCAATAGTAGGACCTACAACCACAGTGCGTGACACTATAGAACGAGGAATCCTTGTTCCATAGGTCAAACTATATCCATGCCTGTCCCGACCAATAATGCGATGAAAGATCTCATCCCTTCGCATGGGAGGCTGTCACTGGTCCTCTGGCAGATGTTCTAATTCAGCTTCAAATTGAGCCTAAGAAATATTTAAATATATATACATATATTAATATACAGATTTTATTTAAGTATTGGTAATGAGTACAAGCACTTACTATCAATGTTGCAGCCTCTAGATCATTGCGATCACGAGTCCTCATCCACACCGACATTTTATCAGTTGGTGCACCTTGCTCCCGCAACTGTATATGAATAGAATATAAACAAAAAACTGTATTAATTAAAAAAATTAAAAAATGAATAATAAATACCTCATGTAGGATATGAGACACGTGACGAGTCTCGAGCCTGTGAGGTGGTCCCTACAATGCTCGATTCTCAGAATGGTGTGTTGACACCTCCTACATTCAATTCATTCAAATTTCAAACAAATCACACATTCTTGAAAATATATATATCAAAATAAATAAACAAACCGCAACACCCTCAGTAGACCAATATGGAACTAAATCATGCCACTGAGCTGGGAGGACACCTCTCGGGACTTTTTCCAGAATGTCTGGGGCACCCACATTTGGTACCGAGTGGTCCCTCTTGACTTTGCCTTTATAGTATTTCCACATCTTACGGCATTTTCTCATACACACTGGCCGAAACTCATCAGGAAATACTTTTAAATTTTGATATTAAAGAAAAAAATCACATATGTTATTGTTTTTTATACATAGGGAATAAAGTAAAATGGTCTTCTTACCTGAACCTCCCTCCAAAGACGATCTAATTTGTCCTGAGGGATAGAATCTCAGTCACACGTGGTCAATGGAAATCGATGTGGATCACGTATGATATGACCCAGCTGAAAAATAAATGCAGGGGCATTCCGTCCCATAGGATGAAATACCTCATCAAATGAAACATCAAAAGTTGTGTCAGAATTCCATGATAATATGCCACGACCAGGGCCTCTCCTACGAGAGGAAGAAGCAGTTGAGTCTGATCCTATTGAAAACAATTTTATATACAAATTTAAAGATGTTATAAATATATATATATATATATATATGTTTATTAATTACATAAAAAATAGAGACAATGACATTCCAACATACCTCAACCCTGAGACGTAGATGCCTCAGATGGATGATGTGGATCTTCTGCCTCTTCCCCTGACATGCCTGCAGTCATGGAAAACATTAGTAAGGGGACTATCCAAAGTGTCCAAATGATAAATTGGATTGTTTTAAAAAAAATCAAACTTGTACAGTTGTTAATCAAACAAAAAGGGATTGAATAATTAGTTGTGAATGAATTTTAAAAAATCAAAAATTTCACAAAACAGATATAAAAATTATGTAGAAAACCAATCAATGCATAGCCAAATTTCAAATTGAATTAATAAAAATTCAAGCAGCATATGAACCAAATGAAGAATACCTCAATGGGAAGATAAACCGACAATAACATCAATATAACATGAGTTAAATCACCCTAAATATTTATAACTGAATAAACTTCCAAAAGTGAGGATTAAAACTTACAAGGATTTATAAAATGTTTAGATAATTTATGATATCTTAGGCTGAATAGCAGGAAAACAATTATACCTTTCATTAAGCATGAAAATCGACCGTTTCACCTTCAACAGCCACTCTGACCCAATAAATATCTTCTTCACGTTGAACTACGGTATGTTGATCAAGCTGTTGGGAAACAAAAGGAACAGTCTCGGGTTCATCTTGTTCAAATACAAACACTCCTCGCCGAGACATTTTGACAACAGATTGCCAACTTGGATTCGAAGGCAAAGTAACGATGAATACTTGTTCCGCTTGTGATGTCAAAATGAAAGGTTCATTATCAACTCATTCATTTCTGTATAACATATAGTTAAAATTCACCAATGAAAACTGATATTGATTGACTTTATATCCACACACTGGATCAACCCAATTACACTTTAACAATATGTACTTCAAGCCGTGTGTGTATACAACTTCAATGATGTCTATCAATTGACCATAGTAATAACCAGAATCGACAAATGGACAACCGATTCCACTGTTTTGTGTTACTCGTTTGTCGTCAACATCTTTAATGAGAAATAAAAAACCATTAGCATCTATAGATTTATAACGGCGAGCCATTATAGATGTACCCTCAGCTAGTTGGATAAATTCTTCAGTTAGCATGGGGTCCCCTAACTCCCACAACTTATGAACCTACATAATTCATAGAATTCAATAATGATATATGAAGAAAGAAATTAATATAATACTTCACTCATAATGAAAATCAATTTATACGTACATAATCCTTGAACCAATCGTGAAATGACGCATAATGAGACTGTTGAATTTTCAACTTAGTCGCACGATACATATCTTCTTTTATCTCATTAATGTGTTTCCTACAAATGATAACGTGATATTTAAATGATCAACTTATGCAAAAAAAACATGTAAAAGTTAAACAATAAAAGTGATAAGATACTTACTGCATTAATGGTGCAACTGATGGAGTATTGAACAAGATATATCGATGCGCTGGTATCCACTCGATGTTTTCCATATCATATGTGGTTCCTTCTCCAACTGGACCATCCTGAATCCGAGAGGGCTTATCTAATTTTGTTTCAACATCCGTAAGATATTCTGCACAAAAAGTAGTACACTCATCCATCAAATAATCATTGGCTATTGATGCCTCCAGACAAGCTCTGTTGCGTACAAATCATTTCAATGTACTCAAATACCGCTCAATAGGATACATCCACCTAAATTGCACTAGACTAGCAGCCATTACTTAATCAGTTAGGTGTACTGTCAAGTGGACCATAACATCAAAAATTGAGGGGGGAAATAGTTTCTCAAAGTGAAAAAGCGTAAGTACAATTCGATCCTGTAAACTTTTTAAATCACTCATTAGTTGATTTCTTAAACAAAGATGTCTAAAATATTACTCATCTCAATCAATGGCTGAACAACATTGGGGGATAAACAATCACAAATTGCGATTGGAATCAACTGCTGAAGTAGTATGTGATTGTCATGAGTTTTCAACCCTTGAAATGTCTTGCTCGTTAGATTCACACACTTTGAAATATTATAAGAGTAACCATCAGGCACCTTGAGCATCATAAAAATGGAAATAAATGTCTCTTTCCCCTTTGTAGTCATCATATACTATGCAGCAAGCATATATACCTTGTTTCCCTCAGCTAACTGTAAATGCAACTGTTTCCTTAAACCTATTTCTTCCAAATCACGACGTGCATTAACATGGTCCTTTGATTTTCCACTGACACCTAAAATGGTCCACAATATGTTATCACAAACATTTTTTTCAATGTGCATGACATCCAAATTATTCCTCAGCATGTTAGTTTTCCAATACGGAAGACTATAAAAAATACTTTTCTTTTTCCAATTGTGACTGCGCTGCCTACTCGCAGCTCGAATATTACGTACCGGAGGAGCCACCAAATCCTGAATTTCATATACCATGCGGATGTTTTCTTCCTCAATCTGCGATAACATTTCAACTCTTTTCATGATCTTTGGTGATGGGCTGAACTCTCTAGAACCATAAAATGCCACTCTGTACTTTCTGAACCTGTGCTGATGGGGGACAAAACGTCTGTGACCCATGTATGCCCATTTTTTGGAATGCTTAAGCCATACAAATTTTTTACTTTTTTTGCAACAAGGGTAAGAAAATTCCCCTTTCGTACTCCATCCTAATAAATTTTCACAAGATGGGAAGTCATTGATTGTCCACAATAAAGTAGCATGTAGTTTGAACATTTCATTCGTTTCACAGTCATAAGTCATCACACCATCGCCCCAAAATTAATTCAACTCATCAATCAATGGTGGAAGGTAAAAATCAATATTATCCCCCAGACTTTTAGGTCCATCAATAAGAGTGGAAAGTAATATAAATTGTTGCTTCATATAAAGCCACAGAGGAAGATTATACGGAACCAACACCATGGGCCATGTGCTATGAGTTGCACAAACCATAGACTTGAATGGATTGAAACCATCTGTTTCCAATCCCAATCGGACATTACGAACATCTTTGGAAAAGTCAGGATGTCTCTTATCAAAATCCTTCCATGCATGAGAGTCTGTCGGGTGGGTTAATATATCACTTTCATGAACTCTTTCTACATGTCATATCATTAAATTAGAAACTTTAGATGACATAAAAAATCTTTTCAACCTTGGTTTAAGGGGAAAGTAACACATTTGCTTTACGGTAATCTGTTTACCCTATATCACAATCTGACTTTGATGAGTCTGATTTCCCCTGTTCTCTTCCCACCTGGAAGCACCACAAACTGTACAAATATCCAAATGGGCAGTTTCCTTTCTAAACAACATACAGTTGTTTGCACATGAATCTATGGTCTCATATGTAAAACCTAAGTTCTCTGTCAGCTTACGAGCATGGTAATATGACTTGCGAATCTTAGCGTTGACAGGAAGAACCTTTTTCAATAACACCAACAGCATGTCGAATGATGTGTCTGACCAATAATTCAAAGTCTTCAAATGCAAAAACTCCACGATAAATGACAATTTATTGTAAGAAGTACATCTAGGATATAATTCTATTTTTGCATCATCAATTGATTCATAAAACCTACTTGAATCATGATCTACACCAGAGTGAAGATTTATCTCATCGGTCTTAAGATTCTGGATGTCAATGCCTTCAGGATCCAACCCACGTACCATTTTAGTAAGCATTTTATGCATTGGATCATTCATCCTTTCATCAACATCCATCTGAACTGCATCCGTATTTTGAAAACGAACATATTCTTCTCCATGACGAGTCCAACTCTTATAATTTTTCAGAAATCCATTAAAGAATAGGTGATCCCTCACAGTATCTCATGTGAATTGATATTTGTTAGCACATTTTCTACATTGACAACTAATATAGTCACTTTCAAATACTCTGGTGAAGTCAATAAACTGCATAATGCCATTGAAATACTCTCTAGATGTTCGATTTGGAAGATCAATCCAACTCTTATCCATAATAATATCCCTACAACAAACATTTACACAAGAATTATTACATTTTCATTTTTCATATCAAATATATTTAAAATAAATACTAATTAATTTTTTGTGAACCATTTGTAAAATAATAATGTAAGTGAAATCCCATGTCATACCTGATTGCGCTACAAACCTGGAAGGGAGGGGAGCCGAAGGTGGTGCTGCGAGGGAGAGGAGAGGCAGCAGTGGGGAGCCG
The DNA here is from genome assembly GCA_963277665.1 of Viscum album. Taxonomy (NCBI): domain Eukaryota; kingdom Viridiplantae; phylum Streptophyta; class Magnoliopsida; order Santalales; family Viscaceae; genus Viscum; species Viscum album. The sequence goes on along the minus strand of OY728134.1, from coordinate 1,064,029,042 downwards.
GATCCGGAGCTGGTGCGGTGAGGGAGGGGATGGGTGGCGGTGATGACGGGGAGCCGTAGGAGAGGAGGAAGTGAGGTGGCGACAGTGCAACGAGGGTGGGAAGACAAGGGAGGGGACCGAGGACAGGGGGAGTCGGAGTGGACGGGCGGCAGCGGCGAGGGGACGAGTAGCGGTCGTGCGGGGAGGGAGGGGACCAGGCGGCGGAGGTGTGGCAAGGGAGAGGATGGTGAAGGAGGGGACAGGTGGCGGTGGTGCGGTGAGGGAGGGGACGACGATGGAGGGTGCGGGGGTTGGCGGGGTGCGGGGGGTGTTCAGTGTGCTGGGGGGCGAGGGGGCGGAGGGCCGAGGGCGGAGGTCGGAGGCTGGAGGGGCTGGAGGCCGAAGGCCAGAGGGTGGCCGGAGGGCTGCTGGAGGTGGGTGGCGGGAGGCCCGAGGGCAGAGGGAGGCCGGAGGGCGGTCGTAGGGCGGAGGGCATCCGGAGCCGGAGGGCAGAGGTGGAGGAAGACCGGAGGAGATGGAGGGTAGGGCGGAGGGTGGCCGGAGGGTGGAGGGTGGCCGGCGGAGGGCGGGGCGGCAAAGGGCGGCCGACGGAGGGTGGATGGTGGTCGGAGGAGGGTGGAAGGGCGATGGGGCGGCAATGAGGGATGGTGCACAGCGGCGGGGTAGGGCGCGCGGTGACCGGGGATGGCGGTGACCGGGGATGGCGGTGACGGGGAGGGCGCGTAGGGATGGGGAGGGCACGCGGCAACGGGGATGGTGGAAGGGTTCTGGGGGGATTCACGAGAGGAGGGAGGAGAGGGTTCGGGGGGGCACTGAAGACGGGTTTTTTTAGGGAAACCTAGCGAACGCCATTGGCGGTCACTATTGGTTACCTATAGCGACCTCCAGTGGCGGTTGCTATAGGTAAAGGGGCTCAAAAGCCCATATTTCTAGTAGTGAACATATATTCATGAACAGTGTTATGGCACTTCCGTGTTCTCATCATAGCAGGGATCCTCTATGACCCTTTAATGCAACAGTTATCCTTAGGACATTATCACATGCATTGTCACGTAGAAGAACAATCAAGATGTGATAAGGCTTTTATTAATGAATAAAGTACAAAGTAGTTGGTTCTAGGCCACTAACTCTAACAGACTCCCACTTGGACTAGAGCCAACTGCTAACAACCTTTAACCTGCTAGCTCTCACATGATATTTATACTTCTGCTGAGATAGGCCTTTAGTCCTGGGGTCCTCCACGTTCTCTTTCGTGGACACTCTGCTCACTGCAACTTCACCCCTTTGATAGAAATCCCTCAAGAGGTGATACTTCTGGAGTTTGTGCTTTGTCCGTTGATGTGACCTTGGTTCTTTTGCAAGAGCCACCGCTGCAGTATTATCACAATACAATGTAATGGGATCTTTACTGCTAGCCACCACATCAAGATCTTGGACAAGGTTCCGAATCCAGACGGATTCCTTGGCTGCATCAGAAGGTGCTATATATTCGGACTCTGTTGTAGAATCAGCGACAACTGGCTGCTTTGAACTCTTCCAGCTCACAGCTCCTCCATTGAGACAGAAAAAATATCCAGATTGCAACTTCAGATCATTCGGATCTGTCTGAAAACCAGCATCAACATACCCTCTGATGACAAGCTCCTCGTCTCCTCCATATACCAGGAACATATCCTTAATTCTTCTCAGATACTTAAGGATAGTCTTAACAGCAGTCCAGTGCTATTCTCTTGGATCTGATTGATATCTGCCTACCATGCTTAGTGCATAGGCAACATCAAGTCTGGTACATAACATGGCATACATGATGGATCCTATAGCCAAAGCGTATGGGATCTTACTCATTATATCATTCTTTTGTTGTTTTTGAGGACACATTTTCTTAGAAAGATATAATCTATGTGACACTGGAACCAATCCCCTCTTGGATTGTTCTATACTAAATCTCTTTAGTATATGGTCAATGTATGTACTCTGACTTCACAAGTGGAAATACGGTTTTTAACATCGCCTTAATAACATCGGTTTTTTAAAAACCAACGCGAATAGTATGTGCGGGAAATTTTTAGCGTCGGTTTTACAAAAAAACGACGCCAAAAACAAGTATCCGATTATATTTCACGTCGGTTTTCAAGAAACTAACACCAAAATTTTTTAAAAAAATGTTTAGGCGTCGGTTTTGAAGAAAACTGACGCCGATAATAATAATAAACCAATTTACCGCGTCGGTTTTTAGGAAAACCGACGTCGAAACTAATTGAAAAAAAAATTCGGTGTCGGTTTTTAGTAAAACCCACGTGGAAAATAATTTTAAAAAAACATTTCGGCATCAGTTTTCAGGAAAACCGACGCCGAAAATAAAAAAATAAAAAATTTGCGTCGGTTTTTTGGAAAACCGACACTATAAGATTTATTTTCGGCGTCGGTTTTCTCTAAAACAGATGCCGAAAATAAAAAAAATTAAAATATTCGGCGTCGGTTATTTGAAAAACCGACACTGAAATGTTTTTTAAACTTTTCGGCGTCGGTTTTCTCTAAAACTGACGTTAAAAGGCCCTTTTTGGCGTCAGTTTTACAAAACACCAATGCCAAATATCAAAAAACAAGTTTTAGATAATTTCCCAAGATTTAATTTGACAGGTCGTGGAGCGAAAATAGACTTATGGATCAAAAGTTATGGGCGTCGGAAGTTGGAGATTATATGACTTGATTTTTGGTGTCGGTTTTTTTCAATAACTGACGTTAAAAGTCTATTTTTTGCTTCGGTTTCACCAAAATCTGACGCCAAAGATCACAATTAAAGTTTTAGATAATTTTCCAAGCTTCAATTGGACATGTCATGGAGCGAAAATGGACTTACGGATCAAAAGTTATGGGCGTCGGAAGTTGGAGATTATATGACTTGATTTTTGGCGTCGGTTTGTTTTCAATAACCAAAGTTAAAAGTCCATTTTTTGCATCGGTTTTACAAAAAACCGACGCCAAAGATCAAAATTCAAGTTTTATATAATTTCCCATGCTTCAATTTTACAGGTTGTGGAGCAAAAACGGACTTATGGATCAAACGTTATGGGCGTCGGAAGTTGGAGATTATATGACTTGATTTTTGGCGTCGTTTTTTTTCAATAACCGACGTTAAAAGTCCATTTTTTGCATCGGTTTTACAAAAACCCGATGCCAAAGATCACAATTAAAGTTTTATATAATTTCCCAAGCTTTAATTTGACAGGTCGTGGAGTGAAAACAGACTTACGGATCAAAAGTTATGGGCGTCGGAAGTTGGAGATTATATGACTAGATTTTTGGCGTCGGTTTTTTTCAATAACCGACGTTAAAAGTCCATTTTTGCGTCGGTTTTACAAAAAACCGACGTCAAAGATCAAAATTAAAGTTTTAGATAATTTCTCATGCTTCAATTTGACAGGTCTTGGAGGGAAAACGGACTTACGGATCAAAAGTTATGGGTGTCGGAAGTTGGAGATTATATGACTTGATTTTTGGCATCGGTTTTTTTCAATAACCGATGATAAAAGTCCATTTTTTGCATCGGTTTTACAAACAACCGATGCCAAATATCAAAATGAAAGTTTTAGATAATTTCTCAAGATTCAATTTGACAGGTCGTGGAGTGAAAACGGACTTACGGATCAAAAGTTATGGGCATCGGAAGTTGGATATTATATGACTTGATTATTGGCGTCGGTTTTTTTCAATAACCGGCGTTAAAAGTCCATGTTTTGCGTCGGTTTTACAAAAACCGATGTTAATACTCCAACATGAGAATATTTTTAGCATCGGTTATATATTTAAACGACGTTAAAAGTAAAATTTCAAATATGCGGCTTCGCTATTTCAATTTTTTCCCAACCCGCGTTCCTATTTTCAAAATCCCGCTCAAATTTTATTGAATTGCCACTGTAGAAATTTTCATTTACACTATATAAACACTCATCCTCTTTCTTTCAACATTTTTGACATCTTCGATATAATCAATATTTCAAATATTCTTCAATCGACGATTTGTACAAGGTATTTATTTTCATCATTTAATTGCATTATTATTTTTTCCCTTATCACTAAAAATCTTATTATTTTTATAATGATGATGAAGGTTTTTTCTAACTGAGATACAAAAATAAAACTTCTGCATAAGATTCATTAGTTTTTGGGAATTTTTTTTATCACTCACTATTTTCATTACCGTGTGAGTTCTCCCTTAAAATGAAGTGAAATAATGATAAACAACATATTGATTCAAATGGCCCAATAAAAGAATTAAATTTAGTTTCAATCATTTATTATATTTTTTTGTTCATTTGGAATATTCATTTTGGTTCTTTTTTTTCATGTATTCTTCGAATAAAGATGTATCTATCGACCCATAACGAGGTACAACTTATGGCGACCATAACTTTTGATCCGTAAGTCCATTTTAGCTCCATAACGAGTCAAATCGAAGCTTGGGAAATGATCTATATTCCAATATTCAGAGTTTCGAGGTTTTGACGTCGGTTTTTTTGAAAACCGACGTGGAAAATATTTTTTTTATAAAACGTATTTTTTGCATTGGTTTTTATAAAAAACCAACATTAAAACTCATGTAGAAGCCATATTTAGACGTCGGTTTTCTAAAAAACTGACACCAATGACCCCCGAGGTCATGAATTTCGGCGTTGGTTTAAAAAAACCGATGCCAAAGACCACCAGGGCCTGATTTTTGGCGTCGGTTTATATAAAAACCGACGCCAAAGATCCCCGAGGCCCTGAAATTTGGCGTCAGTTTTTATATAAACCGACGCCAAAGACCCGTATGGTGAAGGTTTTTTACGTCGGTTTATAAAAACTGACGTTTAAACATATATTTTTTACGTCTCCTTTATTGACGTCGGTTAAAAACCGACGTCAAAATACATTTTTCCACTAGTGCTTAGTCCAAGAAGCCTCTTGGATCTATCATGAATGATCTTGATCCCTAGAATGTAGGCTGCTTCACCCAAGGCCTTCATGGAGAAACACTTATTCAACCAGTCCTTAACTGACTGTAAGACTGGTACATCATTTCCAATAAGCAATATGTCATCAACATATACTACTAGGATAACGATCGCATTCCCATTAAACATCTTATAAACACATGTCTCACATTCATTCTTAATGAAACCAAATTCCTTTGTGGCTTCATCAAATCAAATGTTCCATGACCTGGATGCTTTCTTCAATCCATAAATGGATTTCTGCAACGTGAAAACCCATTTGGCTTCACCTGGTGTCACAAACCCTTCTCGTTGTGTCATATAGACATCTTCCTGAAGGTTCCCATTAAGGAATGTTGTTTTGACATCCATTTTCCAAATCTCGTAGTCATGGTAAGCTGCTATGGCAAGTATGATTCTTATGGATTTAAACATGGCAACTGGCGAGAAGGTTTCATCATAGTCAATTCCTTGACAATGTCTGAACGCTTTAGCCACTATCCTTGCTTTATAGGTGCTAACTTGACCTTCCATGTCCAGCTTTCTCTTGAATACCCATTTGCATCCAACAGGCTTTACATCAACTGTCTCATCGACCAGAACCCAAACTTGGTTCTGATACATGGAATCCATCTCAGAATTCATAGCTTCTAGCCATCTTGCAACTTCTGAGCTTTCTACTGCTTCCTTGTAGGAGAGAGGTTCATCATTGTCTAACAATAATGATTCACCATCCTCGGTGACTAGGAAACCAAATCTCTATGGTTCCCTTACCTATCTTGAGCTCCTACGCAGTACTTGTGTTTCTGGAACCTCTTCCACAGGGACCTGTGGAACTTGTTCCTATACCAACTCCTATGTATCTTGAGCATCAACTTCGTCTAAGTCAATCTTGCTCCCACTATCCATTTTGAGGATGTGATCCCTCTCAAGAAAGACGGCTTGTCTGGCGACAGTCACATTCTTGTCTTGAGGGTTATATAGGTAATATCCTTTAGTTTCCTTGGGATATCCTATAAAGATACACCTCAGGCTCCGGGGTGCTAGTTTGTTTCCATAGGAGGCCTTAACAAACACCTCGCATCCCCATACACGTGTGTGCGACAAAATGGGTTTCTTTCCATTCCATAACTCAGAGGGAATTCCATTTTCCGCCTTAGTTGGTACTCGTTTTAATGTGTATGCCGCAGTTTGTAATGCATGTCCCCAAAAGGATAATGGAAGATCTGCAAGACTCATCATTGACCTCACCATGTCCAAAAAGGTGTGGTTCCTCCTTTCACTAACACCAATCTAATGTGGTATATAAGGAGGAGTGAGCTGAGATAGAATCCCAGACTCCCATAGAAGATCGATGAACTCTTGGTTCAGATATTCTCCACCTCAATCCGATCGAAGCTTCTTTATCTTCTTACCAAGCTGATTCTCAACTTCATTCTTGAATTCCTTAAATTTCTCTAAGGCCTCTGACTTATACCTCATTAAGTAGACATAGCCATATCTACTCAAATCATCAGTAAAAGTAATGAAGTAAGAATATCCACCTCTAGATTCCACTGGAAATGGTCCACACACATCTGTGTGTACCAATCCTAGAAGCTCTGTGGCCCTTTCACCCTGTCCACCAAAAGGCGGTTTGGTAGTTTTTCCTTGTAAACAAGTGTGACATCTATCAAGTGGTTTTAGCTCAGTAGAGTCTAAATAGCCATCTTGGAAGAGCTTTGTCAAGCGCTTCTCATTTACATGATCGAGACGGTGATGCCACAACTGGGTGATGTATGAGTCATGTGAGTTTGTTTCGTTATCGATTTCCAACACTTGGATTTCATAATTTAATTCATACAAACCATTATTTAAATGTGCCATACCATAACATACGTTGTTTTTATAAAAGAGACAACCCTTATTTCCAAACCTGGAAATAAATCCATCCATATCAAAACAAGATAGAGAAATTATGTTATTGGTAACACTAGGCACATAATAATAGTTACGTAAAACCAAAATCATCCCAATCGGCAATGAGAGGTTGTAATCTCCAATAGCCAATGCATCCAGCCTTGCACCATTGGCAGCTCGAATATCCACCTCTCCTCTGGCGATTTTTCTAAATCTACTTGGTTCCTGTATTTGAATATATATGTGATCCCCACAAGATATATCCAATACCCAATTTGTAGAAATAGAAAGATTTCACTTGATAACGAACGCACCTTTAGCATCCCCATGATTCTGGGTGCAGTTTCTCTTCTAGTGGCCATGCTTGCCACATGAAAAACACACCACCTCTCATTCCTTGCCCTGCCTCTGGATCTTACCCTTCTTGGAGGGACGGTGCTCAGGGGATTCAGACCGTTTATAAGTCTTTTTCCCCTTTTCCTTGTCCTTCCTTTTCTTATTCACCATAAGGACTGTGGGTTTTTCATGCCCCATGTCCTTGTCTGCCTAGACAATCAAGGTCAGAAGCTCTGATAGACTCTTCTCATTGTCTCTCATTTCATAATTGACAATGAAGCTAGAGAAGGTCTTGGGCAGTGGTGATAGGATGAGATCTGTACGCAACTCATCTGAGAATTTAATCCCTAAGATGTCCAGGCATTCAATGTAGCCAATAAGCTTGACTACATGAGGCCCAGTTGGCGCAGACTCTCCAAGATTAGTTGTAAACAAAGAATTTGAGATCTCATACCTCTCATGTCTCTCTTTCTCTTGGTAGAGATCCTTAATGTGAGACATCATGTTATACGCGTCCATGTTTTCATGTTGCTTCAAAAGCTCATTGGACATGGCCGATAGCATGAAACACTGGACATCTGTGGCATCATCCATGTGTTTCATATAGAGAGATAATTCCTCATCACTGGCCTCTTTCCCAGGCACAACTGGAATAGGCACTTCCAGCACATACAATTTTCTTTTGTGGCGAAGGACGACGCGTAAACGCCTCTGCCACTCTAGGAAATTGGTGCCGGTGAGAAGGTTTTCCTTCTCAAGTATGGTTCGCAATGGTATGTTTGAAGTCATTTTCTTGTCGTTTCTACAAATTAATATGATCAATGGTTTAGTACTTTATTAAAAAACTGAGACAAATAAATTAATTAATACTTATTAGTCTCCCATTATTTTATCGAAATCCAATATCCATCACCATTGACTTCAGAATATTATGTTGCTTGAATATTCTAGTGGAAAGGATCCATACGTCCATTCGCATGTAGAGACTCGGGTTTTTGGCCCTGTCAGACTTTGGAATATTTCTATGAATGACTCCAGATCTAGGCGCGAAGACGGTGTGCGATTCCGAGGCCCAGTGTGCCCGGAATTAATTTTATAAAAATATTAAGTATTTCTATACTATGAACGTGGTGGGGGTGTGATATCTCCTAAAAGGTAGCTCAGAACAGGAATCTGAGGGTACGGTTGCATTCATAACATGCCGTTTACCCTAGGTGAGGTGTAAACATCACGGGCGCGGGCCTTCTGTGGAAAACGTCATCAGGGGAGCTTTCGTAAATAAGTGGAAAAGTTAGTTTTTGAGTGTCAACTCGAATAACTTCTGAACGGAGTCTCATATTGAAAATCTGAGTTTGCCATTGAGTTCAGAACGTCGTTTTGACCCTAAGGTTGGCCTTATCCTTGTCTGCGTCGGGCGCGGGGTAGGGGGCGTGTCGGGCCGGGGAGTTAAGCAGATATTTGTTGTAAACAAATATCTACCCCCACCTGTTGAACGTGTGATGCAAAGAGGAGGATTTCCTCCTCCTTCCTCCTCCTTCTCCTCTCCTTCTGATGGCGAATCGGTGGCCGAATCGCGCGATCAAGGTGTCGTCGAGCTCGGATTTCGACGGCGGGCGTTCCATGATCATGCAGCGGAAGCTATGGAGCGCGGATCGTCGGCGTTTCAACCGTGAGGTAGGCGGTTTGAGTTTTACAATCCCAGATCCCGTTTTTGTGTTTTTGTTCTTCAAATTTTCATAAGGGTTGTGTAGTTCGGGTCCTGAGGTTTCCGAAACCTTTTTCGGATCTGATTTTGGAGCACCGGGGTGCTCCCGGGGGTTCCCGGAAGTTTTCCGACGGAAAACCTGGATTCCGGCGGCGGCCATGGCGGAATCCGGCGAGGCGCGGCTGAGGCACAGCGGCGGCGCGACGATTTCTGGCGGCAGCGGTGCGGCGGAATCCGGCGGCGGCGCGTTGGTTTCCTGCGAGGTCGGCGGTGGTCCGACCAGGATTTTTCGGGGGTTCTTTAAACACCCGTAACTCACAAACCGTAACTTTTATTTCTGAGATGTTTGCGGTGACGCGTTCCTTGCATCAAGACGGACCTTTTGAAATCACTTTGAGAATTTTAATGGTTCAGGATCATGGCCTGAGAGTTAGAAACGTCGTATAAAATAATAATATTTTATTATTTTACAACTTCGGGCCGTTGTAACTTCTACCCGGAGCGTCTGAATGACGTGCCGTCAGTGGCGTTGAGACCCTGATGGTACGAAGAACTTTTTGAGATGGTTTCTGAGTGTTGGGACTGAGTTTGGGGTGCGAGCACCACGAGGCCGGGTTTTGGCGTTTGCGGAGAAACGCAGCTTTCGCACCAGCAGTCCAATTTTGGCGGATGAATAGTCGATCCTGTGTGTTTTTTCAAGAGGCTTGCAATGGTATGATCCATTCGATGAGTTTCGGGATCGAGGTGTGGGTCTCACCCGAGTTGGATTTCGGTGAATAGTGCCTTTTTCACCGGGTGTCCGTTTTGGACGAACGAGTATTCAGTTTCGCTTGTTTTTTTGAGGGGATCGTCATGGTATGATCCGCTCGATGGGTTTCGGGATCGTTGTGTGGGCCCCGCACGAGCTAGCTACGGTGAATAGTTCCTTTTTCACCGGTAGTCCTTTTCGGGCGAGTAGACATCCTATCCTGCGTGTTTTTTCACGTGGATCGCGATGGTGGCCTCAGTATCGGCCTTGGAGGTGCGCAGTGTGGCGTTGTTGTGGGTCACTCGGGTTAGGGACGTTTGGACCAACAGTGGTTGAGGGTACTCCCTTGGTTCGTTCCTACGAGGGTCTGCGTGGCATTACAACCCTAGTTTAGGCTTGTGATCCTCTCGATGGTATGTTTAATATTTTAGAGTTGTGGTATCCCTTCGATGGGCCGGAGTGGGATCCTCTACCATCGCTACCCTAGATCGGGTTCTTGGTATCGCTGTGACCGTTTATCCACAGGCGGTGATCCCCTATCTAGCTAGATAACCCCATAAGGTTGTGGCATCATCGGGATTATGATCCCCTACGCGGTGGGTCATAGTCAGTAGGGTTGTGGCATCTTCTGGTATATGATCCCCTGCTCAGCATGAGGTGTATAGTAGGGTTGCAGTATTGTTGGTTATGCGATCCCCTACTCAGCGCGTGGTTTCTGTAGGGTTGCGGTATCGTCAGTTCGATCCCCTACATCGCGAGTTATACCAGATAGGGTTCTGGTATCATCGTGACCACCTTTATATGGGCGATGATCCTCTATCTGAGTGATGTGTTTCTGTCGAGCGCCAGATCGGGTTGTGGTATCCCCCAGCGGATCCTAGGAGTGATCCCCTATCTGTGAGCTTCGTATACCGGAGTGGGTTCTTGTATCCCCTAGCGGACCCTAGGAGAGATCCCCTATCTGAGGAGTTTGGTGGTTCTGTTGTTTCAGCGAGGTTTCCTCAGTGATGCTATCCGACGAGCGTGATCTCTCGGGTGAGCGTCTGAGAGGTTTGTGAGAAACTCGATGGAGTGTATCTCTCGGACGTGTGTCATCTGGGATGACAATGATCGTGGAGTGTGCTCTCCTAGTTGTAGACAGTTGCTGGTGATGAGGTCGGTACCTCTTGTGGCTTGGTGCGTGAGCTGAGTATATCTGGATTGTTCAAGATGTATGTATGGGAATACTCGTGAGATAAGCTGACTAGTTGTGTTTAGCCAAGAATGGTCGCGAGATGGAGTTTCTCTCTCATCTGGGTTCCCTCTGGCTGGGATGAGCGGACAATTTCCTTTCAGTTTCTCTCTTTGGTTTTGGGATTTTGGGGTGCCTACTGAGTATGTTTATACTCACCCCTGCACGGGCTTTGCCCGCACATGTTTGTGTCTTGTGCAGACCACATGCCTTTCGACGGAGTCCCAGGAGGACCCGGAGCAGGCGGAGCTGAGTGAGGAAAACTGACCGGGGTGTTTGCCGGTGCGGTGCCGAGGGAGCTTTCCAGTGGGTGTTTGTGGCAGCGTTCTCCTTCTTCAGAGCAGGTTGGACGCGCTTTTTTAGTTTTCTTTTGGTGGGCCCTGTTTTTCCCTTTTTTTACTTTTTTTGTTGCACTCTGGTTTGGGATAGATTGTATGCATGCATTTACTTTTCAGTTTTCTATATCTCTGCACTGCTGCATGGAGGTGTTTGTGGGTGCTTGTGTACAGGTACCTTAGGCTAATGCCTCCCATTTGTGTGATAGCCTACTCGGTGCTGGACGCCAGCCCCGGGCCTATTGGAGGCAGGCTTGGGGAGTCGCGGCTCGAGCCCCGTTGGGTCGGTTCGTGACAGAGTGGTATCAGAGAATGTTCCACCTTTGGGATCTCAGAGCTTAGCTGGTCTAGCTATGAGTTTGGGTTGGGTTGCATAGCGGCAGTGTTAGGATGTTTCGAGTTCATCTTTCAGGCTAGGGACTCCAGTGTTGGTGCAGCAGCCAACGTATCCATACACCAGGAATCTGATAACCTGCCTTTCGACTCGGGACATTCGTACACTGGTCACAGGGACATAATGGTGCATGCATCATATAAGACTGGGTTTTGGGTTTTCCTTGTCCGTCTTGAGTCAGCTCTCCAGATATACTCTTTGACTATGGTGTGTCTTGAATGTATTTCAGGATACCTCCATGATGACAGCTAGCTAGGGTTCTGCAGCAGGATTGTGGTGACGATCCTCCCCGTGTAGAGGATGTGGACCAGGGCGCAGGTTCTGAGGCTAGGCCTCCAGGTGGTCCGCCATTTGAGACACCACCTGTTGAGCAGATGGTTGTGCCGGCAGTGCAGGATGAGGTTGCGCGCAGGCTGATTGTGTTGCACGAGTTCCAGAGGCAGCGACCTCTGAGGTTCCAGGGTGATCCAGACCCCTAGGCAGCTAATGACTGGCTTGAGGTAGTCACCCAAGTTTTCCGCCTAGTGAGGACACCTCCTGATCAGATGGTGGTCCTAGAGGCGATCCTTCTGCATGGTTCTGTTGGGAGATAGTGGAGCCTGTTGGCGCAGTCCCATGACGAGGAGATTCTCCTGTGGGAAGAGTTTGAGCGGCTCTTCAGGGAGGAGTTCTATCCAGTGACGCTGAGGTCAGTGCGGATTCAGGAGCTTCTGCAGCTTCTGCAGGAGGGCCTGACTGTGTCGGAGAACTCGGCGAGGTTTACAAACCTTTCGCGCTACTCCATATATATGGTTCAGGACCATTTCTTTAGGGCTCGAACATTCGAGCAGGGCTTATGCAGGGACGTCCGACCAGGTGTGGTTTCCTTGTGTCTTCCCACCTATGCTGGGGTGATGGAGCGAGCGTTGGTGGTGGAGAGCTTTATGGCTGAGCAGATTCCCCCTGATAGTGATGGGCACACGAGAGCGGAGACATCAGCATCTAGTAGCCGACGGTAGGTGCAAGGGACTGGGCATGGGCGACGTTTCAGGAGGCAACCCCAGGATGGAGGATCTGAGGCTCAGGGCTCACAGGGCTCGCATGCCAGTTTTGGACAGCCGTAGGAGATGCGGTGTTATGCTTGCGATGGTCGGGGACATCTTGCTAGAGATTTTCCAACTCGTCATGCTGTTGAGAGGGATCCGGTCGATGGACCACCCTGGAAGAGGCAGCGTCTCGAGCAAGGAGGTCCGCAGGGTGGAGGACGTGGCAACGGAGCTGGTGCAGCAAGAGGAGGTGGTAGGCGGTATCAGTTTCCACCACCCCCACCCCCAGGTGGATCACGCCAAGCTCAGGGAGCTGGTGGCCGAGGGCGAGGACCTATGCATTCCCTAGAGGCTGTGGACCTAGAGGCACTGCAGATGGATAGAGGTACGCATTATGTCCTTTCTACTTTCTATAGTAGTTTAATAGACATTGTTTAGCGGTACTCTTTCCTTTTTGTTGCTTGCTCGAATTTTGTTTAGGGCGTTGGTAAGACCCTGTGTGGGTGTTTTTTGGTGTGCTTCGAATGCGTGAGGAAGAGGGATCATTCCCCCACCGAGACACATTTTTGTGACGTAATTAAAACCGTGTGGGAGAGTCAGTGCTGCCCAAAAAGGATAGTATCGGGGTGTGGTGGATGACTCCCTCTGACTTATGTGTTCGGGCATGAGTGTTGGTTGGAAAACTCGCTGGTGTGCGAGACACAGTTGAGAGTCCAGTCGCTTTCCTTGAGTTTAGGGCTTTTCGGGGACGAAAAGTTCTCAGGGTGGGGAGGATGTAGCGATTCGGGTTTTTGGCCCTGTTAGACTTTGGAATATTTCTATGAATTATTCCAGAGCTAGGTGCGAAGACGGCGTGCGATTCTGAGGCCCGGTGATCCCGGAATTAATTTTATAAAAATATTAAGTATTTTTATACTATGCACATGGAGGGGGTGTGATATCTCCTAAACGGTAGCTCATAATGGGAATCTGAGGGTACGGTTGCGTCCGGAACATGCCGTTTACCCTAGGAGAGGTGTAAACTTCGTGGCCATGGGCCTGCTGTGGAAAACGCCACCAGGGGTGTTTTTGTTAATAAGTGGAAAAGTTAGTTTTTGAGCGTCGGCTCGAATAACTTCTGAACGGAGTCTTAGATCAAAAATATGAGTTTGTCATTGAGTTCAGAACGTCGTGTTTACCCTAAGGGAGACCTTATCCTTGTCCGCGTTGGGCGCGGGGTCGGGGGCGTGTCGGGCCGGGGAGTTAAGCAGATATTTGTTGTAAACAAATATCTACACCCCACCTATTGGACGTGTGATGCACAGAGGAGGATTTCCTCATCCTTCCTCCTCCTTCTCTTCTCCTTCCGATGGTGAAATTGGCGGCCGAATTACGGGATCAAGGTGCTGTCGAGCTCGGATTTCGACGGTGGGCGTTCCAGGATCATGCCTTGGAAGCTATGGAGCACGGATCGTCGGTGTTTCACCCGTGAGGTAGGTGGTTTGAGTTTTACTATCCCGGATCCCATTTTTGTGTTGTTTTTCTTCAAATTTTTGTAAGGGTTGTGTATTTCGGGTCCCGAGGTTTCCGAAACCTTTTTCGGATCTGATTTTGGAGCATCGGGGTGCTCCCAGGGGTTCCCGGAAGTTTTCCGTCGGAAAACCCGGATTCCAGCGGCGACCAAGGCGGAATCCAGCGAGGCGCAGTGGCGGCGCGACGGTTTCTGGCGGCGGTGGCGTGGCGGAATCTGGCGGCGGTGCGATGGTTTCCGGCGAGGCTGGCAGTGGTCCGGCCAGGATTTTTCGGGGGTTCTTTAAACCCCCGTAACTCACAAACCGTAACTCTGATTTGCGATCCTTTTGCGGCAAAGCATTCCTTACGTCGATACGGACCTTTTGAACTCACTTTTATAATTTTAATGGTTCGAGATCATGGCCCGGGAGTTAGAAATGTCGTATAAAATAATAATATTTTATTATTTTACGACTTCGGGTCGTTGTAACTTCTACCCGGAGCGTCCGAATGATGTGCCGTCAGTGGCGTTGAGACCCTGATGGTACGACAGACTTTTTGAGATGGTTTCTAGGTGTTGGGACCGGGTTCGGGGTGCGTGCCCCACGAGGCCAGGTTTTGGCGTTTGCGGAGAAACGCAGCTTTCGTACTAGGAGTCCGATTTTGGCGGATGAATAGTTGATCATGTGTGTTTTTCTGAGAAGATCGCAATGGTGCGATCCGTTCGATGTGTTTCGGGATCGAGATGTGGGTCCCGCCCTAGCTGGACTTCGGTGAATAGTGCCTTTTTCACCGGGTGTCCATTTTGGACGAACGAGTAGTCAGTTCTACTTGTTTTTTCAAGGGGATAGTCGTGGTATGATCCGCTCGATGGGTTTCGGGATCGTTGTGTGGGCCCCGCATGAGCTAGCTATGGTGAATAGTACCTTTTCACCGATAGTCTGTTTCGAGCGAGTAAACAGCCTATCCTGCGTGTTTTTCTGCGTGGATCGTGATGGTGGCCTCGGTATTGGCCTTGGAGGTGCACAGTGTAGCATTGTTGCGGGTCGCTCGGGTTAGCGACATTTGGACCAGCAGTGGTTGAGGGTACTCCCTTAGTTCGTTCCTACGAGGGTTTTCGCGGCATTACAACCCTATTTTAGGCTTGTGATCCTCTCAATGAGATGTTTAATCTGTTAGAGTTGTGGTATCCCTCCGGTGGGCCGGAGTGGGATCCTCTAGCATCGCTACCCTAGATCAGGTTCTTGGTATCAGTGTGACCGTTTATCCACGGGCGGTGATCCCCTATCTAGCTGGTTAACCCCGTAGGGTTGTGGCATCATCGGGATTATGATCCCCTACGCGGTGGGTCATACTCAGTAGGGTTGTGGCATCGTCAAGTATACGATCCCCTACTCAGCATGAAGTGTATAGTAGGTTTGTAGTATCGTTGGTTATGTGATACCCTACTCAGTGCGTGGTTTCTGTAGGGTTGTAATATCGTCAGTTCGATCCCCTACATTGTGAGTTATACCAGATAGGGTTCCGGTATCGTCGTGACCACCTTTATATGGGTGATGATCCTCTATCTGAGTGATGTGTTTCTGTCGAGCGCCAGATCGGGTTGTGGTATCCCCCAGCGGAGCCGGGGAGTGATCCCCTATCTGTTAGACCTATGAATGCCATATCGGGTCATGGTATCCCCCAGCGGATCCTGGGAGTGATCCCCTATCTGTGAGCTTCGTATACCGGAGTGGGTTCTTGTATCCCCTAGTGGACCCTAGGAGCGATCCCCTATCCGAGTAGTTTGGTGGTTCTGTTGTTTCATCGAGGTTTCCTCAGTGATTCTATCCGATGAGCGTGATCTCTCGGGTGAGCGTCTGAGAGGTTTGTGAGAAACCCGATGGAGTGTATCTCTCGGACGTGTGTCATCTGGGATGAAAATGATCGTGGAGTGTGCTCTCCTGGTTGTGGACAGTTGCTGGTGATGAGGTCGGTGCCTCTTTTGGCTTGGTGTGTGAGCTGAGTATATCTGGATTGTTCAAGATGTATGTATGGGAATACTCCTGAGATAAGCTGACTAGTTGTTTTTAGCCGAGGATGGTCGCGAGATGGAGTTTCTCTCTCGTCTGGGTTCCCTCTAGCTGGGATGAGTGGACTGTTGCCTTTCAGTTTCTCTCTTTGGTTTTGGGTTTTTGGGGTGCCTACTGAGTATGTTTATACTCACCCCTTCACGGGCTTTGCCCGCACATGTTTGTGTCTTGTGCAGACCACATGCCTTTCGACGAAGTCCCAGGAGGACCCGGAGCAGGCGGAGCTGAGTGAGCTAAACTGATCGGGGTGTTTGCCGGTGCGGTGCCGAGGGAGCTTTCCGGCGGGTGTTTGTGGAGCGTTCCCCTTCTTCATAGCAGGTTGGACGCGCTTTTGTATTTTTCTTTTGGTGGGCCCTGTTTTTTCCTTTTTGTACTTTTGTTGTTCTACTCTGGTTTGGGATAGATTGTATGCATGCATTTACTTTTTAGTTTTCTATATCTTTGCACTGCTGTATGGAGGTTTTTGTGGGTGCGTGTGTACTGGTACCTTAGGCTAATGCCTCCCATGTGTGTGATAGCCTACTCAGCGCTGGACGCCAGCCCCTAGCCTATTGGAGGCGGGCTTGGGGAGTCGCGGCTCGAGCCCCGTTGGGTCGGTTCGTGACATACCATCCACTCTAAAGTATCAAATGTTTTATTTGATTCTGGATCCACCCACTCTTTTATTTCTGAAGAATTTTCTAAGGGTATCATCATATTAACTCAACAATTAGATGTTGAGTTAGCTATGACAACTCTTAATGGCACAGCAGTCGCATCAAAAATTTATAATTCTTCTCTAGTTAAAGTAATGGGAAAGTGCTTTATGAAAATCTTGTGATACTTCCTATAGTGGAGTTTGATGTGATTTTTGGCCGGGAATGGATTTATCTATATGGATCACATCTCAATTTCCAAGGAAGGGAAGTCACATTTCATATTCCAGATCAATCTATGAGCATCTATCGAACCAATGATGAATATGACCTTCCAGTAGAAATTTATTCAATCTTATTGGTCTTGATTCATATAAATGAAGGTTATTTATCTCAAATGGTTGGGGAGAAACTCACGATTAAGGATACACCCATTTCACAGGAATTTTATGATGTCTTTTCAGAGGAATTGTCATGTATTCCACCAAATCATGAAGTTGAGTTTTCAATAGAACTCATACTGAGTGTTATGTCTATTTTAAAGATAGATTATAGAATGGACCCAATTGAGTTGCAGGAATTAAAGAAGAAACTCAAAGATAATCTTGATAAGGGATTCATACGGCCTAGTGCATCACCTTGGGGAGCACCTATTCTATTTGTTAATAAAAAATATGGATGAATGAGCCTCTGCATTAATTATCGAGAACTTAACAAGGTCACTATCAAGAACAAATATCGTCTTCCATATATTGAAGACTTATTTGACCAACTACGCAGAGATGAATACTTTTCCAAGATTGATCTTCATTAGGGATATCATCAATTAAGGGTCAAACGGAGGATATACCAAAGACGACATTCTGGACAAGGTATAGAAACTATGAATTTATAGAGATTCCTTTTAGTCTTACTAATTCCCCTGCTATCTTCATAGATCTAATGAATATAGTCATTAGAGACTATCTTGATCAGTTTGTGTTAGTCTTTATAGACGATATTCTTTTCTATCCAAAGAGCAAGGAAGAACATAAAGATCACTTGAGAATTGTATTGAAGACCCTGATAAAGGTGAAGCTTTTTGAAAATTTTACCAAGTATGACTTTTGGATTCAGAAAGTTTCATTTTTGGGTCACATAATCTCATGAGATGGGATGCCTATGGATCCATCAGAAACAGAGTTTATTGAAAGATGTTCAAGACCAAAAACTGTAACTGAGATCTGAATTTTTCTTGTTCTGTCTGGATATTATCTACGTTTTGTGAAATATTTTTCCTGATTATATATCCACTCACCAAGTTGACTTGGAAATGAGTTAAGTTCATTTGGATGGAGTAATGCAAAGATAATTTCAAAGAGCTAAAAAGAAGGTTATCCAGTGCACATGTTCTCACACTTACTAGTAGTGGAGAAAGTTTTTTGATCAATAGTGATGCATCCAAGAGGGGGACGGGATGTGTTCTCATGAAAAATGATATGGTGATATCTTATTCCTCACGTTATTTGAAAATTCATGAGAAAAATTATCCAACTCGAGATTTGGAGTTAGCTATGATAATTTTTGAATTAAAGATATGGAGGAATTATCTTTATGGTGAAAGGTGTGATATTTATGCTGATCATAAAAGTTTAAAGTATATTTTTACACAAAAAGAGTTGAATATGCACCAAATAAGATGTTTAGAGTTGATTAAAGATTAAAACTGCTCAATACATTACCACCCTGGGAAAGCGAACAAGGTGGAAGATGATTTGAGTCAAAAAGACCATATTAGCTTATCCATGATGAGGATCACAAAAGATCCAATATTTATGGATTTTGAAAGGATGGGTCTTGAAATTTTAATAGAAGGGGAGAAATATTATCATTATCAAATGAATGTTCAACCATTTATACAAGTGAAGATTAAAGAGGTACATAAGGAAGATGTAGAGTTACAAAATAAGGTGGGAAATGTTCCTGAATTCAACCTTGATTATGATGAAATAATAAGGTTCAAGAACTGGGTTTGTATTCCTCCCATACTAGAATTAAAGAATAATCTAATGGATGAGGATCATAGTTCTTTATTCTCTATTCACCCTCGAATCACAAAGATGTTTAGGGACATGAAAGAGTACTTCTGGTGGGATGGCATGAAAAGATAAGTTTCTGAATATGTCTCTTGATGCTTGGTGTGTTAGAATGTTAAGGTTGAGATACAGAAGTCTAAGGGGATGTTACAACCATTACCCATACCAGAATGGAAATGGGAAACATCACTATGGACTTTGTCATAGGATTTCCCAAAACATCCAAAGGAAATAATTCTATTTGGGTTATAGTCGACCGCCTTATGAAGTCAGCACACTTCATTTCTATTAGAGAGAATTTCTCTCTTGATCATCTTGCCAGGATATATGTAAAGGAAGTGATAATATTTCATTGAGTTCCACTTTCCATAATACCTGATTGGGATCTGAGGTTTACCTCAAAGTTCTGGCGAAGTCTTCAACATGCTCTGGATAGAGAGTTAAGTTTCAGCACTTATTATCATCCTTAGACAGACGGTCAGTCTGAGAGGAAAATTCAAACTCTAGAATACATGTTGAGAGATTGCTATATGGATTTCAAAGGTGTTTGGGATCAACACCTACAATTGGTGGAACTTTCTTACAATAATAGATTTCACTTGAGTACTAAGATGGCTACTTATGAATCCCTCTGTGGAAAAAAGTTCTTAACTTCAACTTGATGGGACGAATTTGGGGAAATAAAGCTATTAGGACCTAATAATGTTGATGAAATGGTAGAAAAGTTCAGATGTATTCAACAACAAAAAAGAGCACCATAGAGTCGAAAAAAAATTTATACTAACAACTGAAGAAAAGACCTAGAGTTTGAAGTCGGTGATAAGGTGTTCTTAGGAATATCTCCCTGGAAGAGAGTAATGAGATTTGGAAATAAGGTAAAGTTGAGCCCTAGGTATATTGGTCCTTTTGAAATTCTAAATTGTGTTGGGAATATAGATTACCGATTGACACTTCCACCAAATCTCTCAAAATTTCATGATGTGTTCCATGTATATCTCCTGAGAAAGTACATACCCAATCCTTCACATGTACTAAGATCAGAATTTGTACCACTGGAGAAAGATCTTTCTTATAGAGAACAACCGATAGATATTCTAGATCATAGAGAAACATTTCTACAAAACAAGACAACTCGCTTGGTTAAAGTTTTATAGAGGAACCACCAATTTGAAGAAGCTACATGGGAACTTGAGGATCTGAAAAGGGAGATTTATACTCATCTATTTGTTTCCTAGTGATGAATTTCAAGGGCGAAATTTAGTTTAAGGGAGTTAGAATGTAACACCTGGATGTTTTTATGAAATATTTTCTTTAAATAATTTGTATTCTTCAGTAGACTTCTTTGCATGAAATAGTGAGTTTAAACAAACCATGAGATGGCCTTATTATAAAATTACCATTATAACCTAACCATTAGTATTTATAACTAACTTATGAAAATTCATTGTGAATTCATTGGCTATCAATTATTTATGAAAAATATATATCATTTAGATATTTGTATTTTGAGTGAATTATTTTTGGTAAAGAAATTAATGAGATATATATGTGTTATATACTTAATAAAATATTTCTTATATTCATCCAATGGATATTTTAGTCATAGGGTATGAGAAAAAAAAAATTTTATGTATAAAAACCTATTTTTTAAAAAAGTTTAATTTTACACCTTTGAATGGAAAACACATTTTAAATTAATATTTTGACACATTAAAAAATTTTATATGAAAACATAAATATTTTATTTTGAAATGGGGTATAAAAATTTACTTTGGATAAATTTCTGATATTTTTCTAATAACTTTCATATTTTGATGAATATTAAAAATAAGCTAAATTTTAATTAAAAACAACATTTTCATCGAGATAATTTATATGGTTAAATTATAATATTTAATGGTTTTAAATTATAAATAGAATATATTGTTATCATTAAATATAATTTATGTCATTACCATTAATTTTACATTGAATTCATAGGTAAGAATATTTCAATCTTTTGCAAAGTTTTAAATTTTAAAACTTGTTTTCTCATTTCAACAACAGGATTAATTTTAAATTAATTACTAAAACTTATATGATTAAAATTTTGAAAAATTGATTTCATATTTTGAATTAGTAGGTCCAAATTATTTTAATAGACTACTTTTATTTTTGGGCATTATGAATAGTAACATTGGTAATTATTTTTATTACCATGGTTAAAGGTAAATCGGGTAATTAAAGGTAAAAATAATATTATAAAATTAACTTACCACCAGTAAAAATCCTATTGGATAACTAAAATATATCCTTATCATTTATTTTTTGAAATGGAATAACTTAATGGCCACTTACCTGTGAATATGACATTAATATAATAAAAACTAATGAATGTGACCAAATGACACAATATCATTTATATAAGTATATTAATTATAATATAGGGATAAATATGAGATAATATAGATTATATATAGTCTATGGAAATAAAAAATAATTACATAAATCATAGAAATTTATTTATAATTTTTAGAGATTAAATAATTACCATTAATGATGACACAATAATGATGTAGAAATTATTTTATTAATAGAAATATCAAAAAAATGGTTTTAAAAATAATAAAAGAAATATTATATAAAATAATTAATGTTATGCACTAATTTTTTAAGTTACTATTACATGTTAGGAGTATATTAAATATTTTTTTCAAATTTATATTCTTTTTGGATTTTATTTAAAGTCAAATAAATGAATAGTGTCAAAATTGACACTATTGATATTTTATAAAAATAATATTTTATTAAATTATTTAAAAATTAAAAAGTGATAATTATAAGGTCTAAAAGGTCATTAAATATCCATTTATGGTCAATTAACACCATATAATTAAATATTTATAACCATTAAATATTTATAATTTTATTACCGTAATTAAAATTAAATAGAATAACTAAGTGTCAATTTAAAATATATGGTTTAAGTTGATAAAATAACTTGTCCCAAAATTTATTGTTTGATTATATTACAACCCTATGTCATCTAAGATTCTAAATTGGGACATTTTGGAGGTTTTTGGGTAGGTTTTTATTTTATTATAAATTATTATTTATGGAGTTTCTAAAAGTGACCCTCACCTCAATTATAAAAGGGCACCTCCTCCCTCACCTCTTCACTAAATTTTGAGACTTCAAGCCCAGAAATACCCTACAATTTTTCTATATAAACTTCCCTATTTTCATTATATAGGTTTTTTTCATATTCAAATACCAACTCTAGTGCTCTAAGAAGAGATTTAGAGGAAGCACGTTGAGGAGGAGGTCATCTCTTCTACTAATTCTTTCAAACTTATTTCTACTTGTACTTCCTCTTAATTAGTTTTTTCATGATTAATTAATAACATAAGTATCACTCATATACTGATATGTTATTATAAATATGAAAAAACCATATTTCACCTTCTATCCATCCTATAAAAAACAAAATCACCGCATGTGCGTACGTACGGGTTACCGTCTCCATGCTATGGTGTAATCTGTTTTTCACCACCACCTTACTTGGATGGGTATAATGATGGAAATAATAACTATATATTATTATTATTAAATTTTACTAATTATTAAATATTATACACCATCCACTTCAATACCATTCAATAATTTTGGGAATGATATCATCGATCGTGTGTAAGTAAGGCCTACCGTCTCCACGATGTGATGTGATTCATTCTACATGATCTTCATTAAAACGTGATTATATACATGAATTGAATGAATAAATATGATATATATTATACTAATATAATTATTTAAATGATATAAATATAACCTAAAAAGATTAATAAGAACTTATCTGACAAAACATGAATAAGAACATAAAGTAGTTAATATCTGAACAATGACTAACAATGAAATGTTACTAACAAATAGATAAAAATATGATCATAAATGTTATCATAAAAATTATTATGATTATGGAATAAATCATTAACATTATTTAAATCATCATACATGAGTTTCGGATACATACTAAGCATATTGGACTTAAGTTAAGTGATAACTTTGCAAATCTTGTTTTTATCTAAGATTGTTTATTCGTAAGTATTTATTGGGGTATAATTATCATCCACAACCATGATTCCGAAATATGTATTTAAAAATATTCTTTATATAATTATATAATTTTTAAAAGTAAATTTTACCAATTGGTAAATTTTTACTAACTGGTATGAATGGAATCTTTTGTCGTTTTCGGTACAAGGTACTTTTTGTCTTTTTTGGAAAAAGTACGAGAAGAATGCTTTTTTAACTTGTATGACATGAACGGATTTTTACACTTTCATAATGCCTTATTTCCTTGAATATTACCCTACAATATTACAGGGTTATTTTCACATAAAATTATTTCTTCTAAAATTGTGTGGCATTTTGAGGAAGGAAAACATTTTTGAAGAAGAAAGGATATTTTCCTCCGGAATTAATTTCAAGTGTTTTCTCAAAATTATTTTCCATATAATATGACACTCTTTAAATATGTTTATATTTATATCCTTGTTATTACTATGATTTGATTGTGTTTATGATGGAATTTTATTTAGGAAATCTATTTGTTTTATATCAATTATGACGAAATGATGTTTAAGAAACCCATTTTATTTTATGGGTTATGCTATGGTGAATGTTTTTATGTTTTTATGTCCCACGTAAGAATGGTTTAATTATGAGATTTTTAGGACCTAAATCTCCCTCCAATTCATTAGGTAAAGATTTATATATCATTAGATTCATATGAATTGAATGGAAATTAAATCTATTTCAGTAATACTGGACTGGAATGAGGAGTGAACTCGGTTCAGTAATGGACTTTGTCTACAATGATGGTCTTAGAAATGAGTCTTGACTAATTTTAAATGATTTTATATGATTATGTGTGTATGCCACAAAATTTCATATCTTATTCTCTGATTATTGTGATTAAATTTCAATTTTATGATGTATCCCATGACATGATATTATGATCTTTTATATGTAGGATAATATTTTCAAATGTTATGTTTATGATCGATATTTCCTCTGTTTACCCTTACTGACCATTTGATCTCACCCTTTCATATGTTTTTTTCCCCAAGTCATGAAAAATGGTATTAAGTAAGATATGTCAAAAATGAGTCAAGTAAGGAAGAAATAATTGAGAGATAATGTGGATGTTTTATGAACCAGTTTTTTATGTTTCCCAGTTTCTAATGACACAAAACCTATATGTCCTGGTGTGTTTGTAACAGCCCGAGATTTTATGAAAAATATTCTTTTTAATTTTATTAATGTCTTGTGTTGTACGCTACACCAAAAGGAGCTTGCACAACACGCATACTTGACTTGCCTTGCATTAAACGCAATCGCGACCTTCCTCGATAGCGTGTGTAGTACGCAATAACGAGTTTCACTAAACAACGATATGCTATTAAAATGTTATTAAAACTAGCCGTTATGAATAGTAATAACTACTTTTTGAAATTTTGTAAATTTTATTTTTCAAAATGGATTTCATTTTTGGATTCGTAGTATCAAATTTAGCCTAAGGTGAAATTTTGGTACTTTTCGGATAACTTTCATATTTTGATGAATAGTGAAAATTACTAAATTTTAGTTAAAAACAATTTTTTCAATCGAAATAATTAATAGTGATAAATTATTAATTTGAGTGGTTTTAAAGTATATTTAGAATATATTTTTACAATTTAATACAATGTTGGTCATTGGATGTAATTTCACATTTAAACCAGACATAAACAAGTGTCAATCTTTTGATAGATATTGTTTCTTAAAAACACGCTATTTGTTTTAACAGCGGGATTTAATTATAAAATTAATTAATGCAACTTCTATGTTATGAATTTGGTAAAATAGACTTCATTTTTGAATTTGGAATATGAAATATAGCTTAGGATGAAATTTTGGCATTGTTCTGAAAAACATCAATTTTTGATGAATAGTGAAACTACTAAGTGGTAGTTAAAAATATGAATTTTTCATAAAACTTAATTTTACCGCTTCTGTGAATGGAATTTCAAAAATCTGAGAGACACGGTTGATGTCAGTAAGTAAAATGTGGTTCAATGAGATGAAAATAATTTTTGGTGAATAGTAACTTTTTACTTTTATTTACCACGATTAAAAGTAAATAGGGTAATTAAGGGTAAGAATGATATTAATATTACCCTAACACATGTCCTAATTCTATTGGACAAGTGTATCTCGACCAAAAACAACCTTAAGTGTAAAATATTATCATTTAGTCCCACTTGGATTAGATTAGGACATTTATTATTATTTAATTCAAAGAAGAGTTAAAAGAGTTAAAATCAAAGTTTATTTACTAAAACATTTTTAATATAGGGTTTTACATAAGATATATTCGATTGTAAATATTCATTAGAAATCTAAAAATATTTCCTACATAATGGTATTTTATTTTTAATTTTTAGACATCAAATAATTTAATTTATTTATGACACAAATATGATGCAGTAATTATGTTATTTATGAAATATTGACATAATTGATGTTATAAACACCAAAATAAATGTAATTTGAGACTTTTTATGAATTCCACTAATTTTCTAGGTTACTATGATATATTAGTGTTTATTTAATCAACTTTTTTCGAACATATAATTCTGTTATGACTTTCACAAAAAAATCATATATCAAATAGTGTCAAAATTGACACAAAATAGTTTTTAAATCAAATATTATATTACTAATTGTTATTTTATTCCTAAAAGTCTAAGGTTCGGCCAAATGACTTAGATAAGGATATATATATTAATAATAAACAATTTGGGTTCTTTTGGCATGTTATAGTAAGTGTTTTAACCATATAGTGAAAGAAAACAAAAAGACACGGTAAAAGTTAAATTATTTAACTTAGAGTTAAATCTAATTGATAAGGTTAAAATAATACCCTAAACTTGTCTAAATCCTATTGGTAGATAGGATTTCGACCCATCCCCACTTTAGCTTCGAAATAAGACCCTTTGGAACCATTATAAACCGATTTTGACTTTAATATAAAATAATATTTTGAGATATTCCTAAGGTGCCCCTCTCCTCCCTTATAAAAGGGCACCTCCTCCCCCTCCTCCTCACACCAATTTGAGCACTCAAGCTCGGCAAACCCCTTCCATTTTCTCCTCTCCACTTCCCTAGAATAATCCTAGAGGTCCTGGTCTTCTTCAAAGACCAATATTAGTTCCCTAAGTGGAGGATTCAAAGAGGCGTTCCAAAGAAGAGGTAATATCCATTACCGATCTTTTCAATTTCTTTCTTCTTCAACTTCTTCTTCTTTAGTTGTCTCATGATAAAGTAATAACATCAGTATTTCTTATATACTGATATGTTATTATAAATATGAAACAACTCTAATTAACCTTCTATCCATCCTACGGAAAAAGGAAATCACCGCGCGTGCGTACGTACGGAATACCGTCTCCACGCCGTGGTGTAATCTATTTTCCGCCACCACCTTAATTGGATGGGTATAAAGGTGTAATGAGTAACTATATATTATTATTATAAAGTGATATTGATACTGAAATAGTATACATACACTTCAACACAATTCCACGACCATGGGAACGATATCATCGCTCGTGCGTACGTACGGACTACCGTCTCCACGACGCGATGAGATTCATTCTCAATGATTAACCATTCATGAATGATTATAAAGTATATAAAATAAGTACTAATGAAATATATGACCTAATAATGATACTGGAATTATTTATATTTATATGTATGTCATCTACTTAATTCCATTCAATTCAATAAGGAAACGAAAACAGCGTTCATGCGTACGTACGGACTACCGTCTCCATGAACGGTGTATTTCTTTCCATTTACTGATTTATTATATATGTGTATTATGAATATATATATAAATCATGTTTTATATTCTGGAATTAAGTAATCATGATCTAAGTAATCATATGAATAATTACAAGTTAAAAACACGAACGACAAATGAGACGATTTTACCCAAAACGCTACTTTAACATGAATTTACAAAAGAACGGGTAATATAAAGTCATAAGTGGACCATATATGATATAATAACAATGAATATGATTCTGGAATAAGTCAATAACATGATTTAAATCATTATACAGGAGTTTCAGACACTTACAAAGCAAGTCGGACCTAAGGTAAGGGAAATATCACAATCTCATTTTTATCCGAGATTGCTTATACTTTGGTATTTACTGGGGTGTATTTTATCATCCACATCCATGTTTCTTCAATATGTAATGTTATTTCCATCCACCTACAATTGTTTAAATCAAATTTTACCCTTTGGTTAGTTTTTAGTAAAAGATATGAAAGGAATCTTTTGTCGTTTTTCGTACGAGGTACTTTTTGACTTTTTCGACAAAAGTACGAAGAATGTTTTTTTTAACTTATACGGCACGAATGGATTTTTACTGTTTTATAAAGCCTTATTTTCATGAATCTTCCTCTAAAATATTTCATGACTATTTTCAATAAAATCTCTTTCTTTTAAAATTGCATGATGTTTTGTGAAAAGAAATTGATTTTGAAGAAGAAAGGATATTTTCCTCAAGAATTCAATTCAAGTGTTTTATCAAAATTATTTTCCATATAAGATAATAAAGGGTTCTGTTTCTATCCATATTTTTACATTGATTTGACTATGTTTTGATGGAATTATGTTTATTAATTCCTCTATCTTATATTAATGGTTTTATGATGTCATGTTGTTTAAGAATCCCATTTTTATTACATGGGTTATGCAATGATGTATGATTTATGATTTTGTGGCACACATAAGAATGGTATCATTATGAGATGGGTGGGACCTATATCTCCCTCCAATGCATTGGGTAAATATTTTATATCTCATGAGATAGACATGGCTGAAATGGTAGGTTATACCGGTTCAGTGAAACAGGACTGAAACGAGGGTTACTCGATTCAGAAAGGGACTTTGTCCACTAAGATAGTCTTGGCAATGAGTCTTGACTAACAAGAAATGATTCTCTATGATTATGTGTGTATGCCACAACATTTCATGTTTTAAGTTATGATTATTGGGATTTCATTTCACTACTATGATTTATCCCATGTTATGAAATTATGCTCTCTTTTGCAGGTTAAGATTTCCAAGAGTTATGTTCTTATGAATATGATGTGACTGATTTTCTTTTGTTTACCCTTACTGAGCATTTGAGCTCACCCTTTTATGTTTTCTTTTCCCAGGATATAAATAATGGTTTTAGGTAAAAAAAAGGAAGATATTTATGGGAGATATTGAGGATCTTTCACCACGATTAGAAGATTACGTTCCGAGTTTCCAAAGACACTAAACTGTTACGATCCTTGTGTGTGTGTTTTTGTTATGTACTAAGTATTCCGCAAAAGTAATGTAATGTTCATGTACGTTAGGCTTCGGTTCTTTACAGTGTTATAGTTATTTTATGTAATAAATATTCTTTAATGTTGAATTAATATCTATATGTAAATTATGGACCGTTATATTAAACAATTAATTGGTTTATTTACTTGAATATTTTCCTTGAATCTTCTCATACATATTGAAATTAATGAAATGAGTTTTTGAAATTTCACTTCAACATCTTCATCATGATCAAAATCCCCATCTTATAAAACAAACTTTTTCTTACTCTTCTCTTATTTATAAGATTTAAATTTTATTTAGATATCAGATTTACTCTTATTCTTATAAACACTCCTTTACTTAATTTCTTAATAAATCAAAATAATATAAAAGTCATCTAGGGGAATTTTCCCTGTATCATGATCTTAGAATTCTAAAAAAATTGAATCAAATTTATACAACAATATACATAGTATATTTTTGAAAATTGTAAAGTATTTAAGCTTTTAAAAAACCCCTAACGGTGATAACAATTTAATTTTATAGAGTGAAGCAGTAATATATTATTTCATTAACATTCATCTTGAGATATTTATATTTCATCCATAAAACCTATA
The DNA here is from genome assembly GCA_963277665.1 of Viscum album. Lineage (NCBI taxonomy): Eukaryota > Viridiplantae > Streptophyta > Magnoliopsida > Santalales > Viscaceae > Viscum > Viscum album. The sequence goes on along the minus strand of OY728134.1, from coordinate 1,064,000,106 downwards.
TCTTGTTTTGATTCACTTTAGAATTTCCTTCATAAATATTTTCAAATTTATCCCAAATTCCCTTTTCATCCTTTATACTTTTACCTTGAGAAACTCATTTTCTAAATGAGATGAAAATATGGATTTATGAACATGACCATCAATCACAAAATTATTTTTAGCCACTACTGTGATTGTTTCACCTTCATCTTGATGAAAAAGAACCATTAGTATTAGCCTCTAATACATATAAATAGATTGATAACTAGTATGAAAGCATCCAACCTTTCTATATATAATAGTTTTTTTCCCTTGAAATTGGGAATCCATTTGGTTTTTATTTAATTAATTTGATCCATTTCCTATATAGAAATTAATAACATGAAAATCCAAACATAGAGGAAACAATTTTCACAAAACTCTAAATATTCAATAAAATTTGAAGGAAACCTAGGATGATATGATACCAATTTAAGAAGACTCATAAGATTAGTTAGAATTTACTTAGAGGGGTGAATACATAAAGTCACTTCCCTGTTTATGTTTCTTTTAAAAAAACCTTCAACGCCTATTAAAATAAATAACTAGATTGTTATCACACACACCAATATAAAAAACATAGAAAGAATAAAATATTTTGTATAGGGTTCACCACTCAAAAAACAAGCAACTAAATCCATATCATGATTTGATAAACCCATTGATCATACAATCCACCAAAATAATTATGTTAGAAACACTGAGTAGGGTTTTTACTTGAAATAATGATACAAAAAATGTATCTAAACTTGTTTAAAGTTCCCTATCACAAAAAAAGATAATAAATTTTCATTAGAAATAAAAAAAATACTCTTCAACCAAAAGAACTCCATGTTTTTGTTCTTATTATTTGTCTTCTATACTTCTCACACTTACACTAGAATTTTAAAATAGTGAATAAACCTATTTCTTATTTATCTTATTACTATTATTCTAAATATATTTGACTTTTCTTCTCTACTTTTCACAACAAAATCATGAAATATCCCTTGTTCATTTTCTTAAAAAGAAACTACACCTTTTCCTTCTTCAAATTTTAATTACAACTTCAAAATTCAAACAAGTAACTACCTTAAACTACTTCTAAACTTTTTCTTATTCAAATTGTATCCCTTGGATCATATTATAAATGTTAGTAAACATTTAATTATTTTAGAGTCATTTTATAATGATTTTTATCACTTATGATTCATCCATGTGCAATGAAACAGTTTCAAAGTAGTTATTCTTCAACTATATTTTCTGTCCATCACTCTCTCAAAATTAATTTTTATAAGAGACCTAAAATCAAGGGGTGAAAATTTTGAAGCCCAAGGTAATCACCATATATTATAGACATTCAATCATGAGATAAGGATCTAGTAAAATGATATATAATAAGATTATCACTTAGACATCCTTTACTATCAAGAAAATATATGGTGAAATTACCTTCACTCCAAGTGTGAAAAAACACCATACCTTATCTAATAAGCGACTTGAATTTCCTTAGGAGATAGACCAAGTCCCAAGGAATGATCCCATTATCTTTAATTAGGATTACCAGAGACATTGATACAAATTCCAATATAGTGAGAAAAATATTATAAAGCTTACACATGAGAAGCTTGATGCGTAGATCCCTTGTCTCCACCCCAATTAAGTTTCCTAGTCCATAGAAATCCCTAATGTCAAAGATCATTGAACTCCTATCATCACACACCAGACCAAAATCCCACCCCCCATCTAAAAATCAACACAAGAACCATCACCATTAATTTTTAAGACTAAAGTCAAAGTTTTACACTTAACCCAATACCCAAAAACAAGAGTTCCTTGTCTATTAGTGAGAAAAGTATTCCTATAAAGGATCTCCCTAATAGGAGAAAATGATCTTCATACCGTTAGGAATTATCCAAGTTACACTACCATTGACTTCACCCAAACCTTAATACTATTATGATAGGAGAAAATTTCATCTATTTCTTTGTTTATTTCCTTCCGAAGGGCCTAGAATATCATTGTAAACACCATGTTACAAGACTTTATTTCGTGAATGTGCCAATAAAAACCTTGAAAGAAGTCACTCAGAAAAGCTTGCAGAAAATATACTTGCACTAAAATCCCCATATACTAACTAATTTATTCCCAGATAACTCGAGACCAATCGCCCATGAATAATTGACCCCAAACTAACTCCATGCTTAGGTTGTCACAACACCAACACTACAAAGCTGAAATGATACATTTATTATGCACACTATCATCCATGGGAATATCCCACTTCCTCACCTACTAGGATAGAAAATTCATTTTCATTGGCATCTATTTGCCCCAAATATTTCTCACCCACTATTTATAAATTTTCTCTTACTATATCAGCAAACATAATGCCTTGGCACTGAAGGAACCTGATTCCATTTTAGAAAAATCATGCTTATTAGGGTCCTCATCCAAGATGATATTCCCATATATGATCTATTTATCTTAATTAAGGTTTTTTCTAGTAAAATTAGGGTTCAATATCATCTCTTTGAAATTAAATTTAATGAATGGTCACCCCAATAAGAAGAGGTATTTTTCACCTAGTTCTTTTTTAAAAAGTTTATGTTTCCGCATCCAACCACTCATCGAGTCTTATCTTTCAGGATGTCCAGCTCTTAAATCATATATCTCATGATACTAGAGGAACTCTTGGAATAAACTAACCATCCTCTTCAATCCTCCCCATACCTATCCCTCATGCATCTCTCCTAAGGAGTATTCCCTTCGATAATATCTTATAAAATCCTTGCTTGTATGCTTTGCATGGAAACCAAAATATTATATAGGTTAATTCCCCCATGTGTTTCTAGATTTTCCATCCTATTCATGGATTACCAATGACATTTAGCTTCTTTTTTGGTGTACCAAATAAAATAATTCATGATTTTTCAGTGTAATGATGGTTCATTTAAGAACCCTAATAACCAAAAGGATATGCATTGGAATAGACATAAGAATATTATTCACCAGTGTTATTCTACCACCAAATGAGAAGAATCTATTTTTCCAGTTACAGATACAGCCTATGATTCTATTAAAAATTATTTCAAAGAAAATATTCCTAACCTTTCCATATGAAATTGGAGCACCATGGTACTCTATTGGGAAGCTTTTTCTATATACTAATCTTGTATTGGATACGGTTTCCATGACTATGAGAATAGAATTTTAAAATAAAAACATAGATTTTTTATTGATTGATCCATTGTATAATCCATCCACTATAGATACCCATAAAATCTTTGAATCCATTGATCACTCTTGTCCATAAATTGATAAAATATAGAATTTCATTAGTGAACATGAGATAAGAAATAAAGTTGAAGCCCAGTGTATTTTTAAATGGAAGGATCATCCCCACAACTAAGTTACAATTGATATTTATAGTAATATCTTATTAAGAAATGATAAATAGGATAGGTGAAATAGTATCTCCCTACCTTAACCCACTCACTATTTTGAAAATGATGAAACTCCATGCCATGATAAAAATGGATATCCATGGTGAATCATTGTGTTTAAAGAATAAGTCACACACCCATTACTTAAATCCAAGTTGTCTCATGACCCTTATAATAAATCCCCACTCCATCTAATCATAAGATTTATCAATGTTGACCATGATCAAAATTTTCAAACCAATTTCCTTCTTATTAATATTATATTTCATCTCTTTAGCTATTCCAATAGCCCATATATACTATGTAAACTAATGAAACAATTTTGTTCCTCCAAGATGATTTTAGGAAAAACCAACCCAAGTCTCTTATTCAGGATGCATGTAATGATTTTGTATGAGAAGTTTCAAAGACATATTGGACTATATTGGTTTAGAGTAATGGGATCATTGGCCATTGGAATCAAAACCATTTTGTAAATTCATATCTACCTAGTGAGCATGACACCTTTGAAGAAATATTTAATTTACTCAACCACCTAATCCTTGACGATGTCCAATGTAGCCATGTTAAATAAGTTATGGAAGCCATTAGGATGTGGGTCACTTTTTGGATTCAAACTAGGAAGGGATTATTTGATTTATTTCTCTCCCAAATTGGAATCTAAATTTCACGAACCGTCCTCGGGGCCCGTGTCGTGACTACCCCAAGCCCGCCTTCCATAGGCCAGGGGATGGCAACTAGCACCAAGGCATAATTCCCGGTAAAAAAGGGAAGGCATTGACTTTGTAAAGTAAACAAGCACCACAGAGCAAGCAAGCAGAAGTAAACACTGAGTAAAAACTGGGTACAACAGTAAGTGAGGAAAAATAAGTGGGCCAGAATACAAACCCAAACTTAAAGTAAAGTACAATTGTAAAGAGAGTACAACAACAGAAAGTAAAGTCGCAGTGTCGAGCCATCCTCTGGTACTCCCACCTGAAGGGTGGGTACAGATAGCCTCCACAGCTCCTCGGGTCCAGCCGTCCGCTCCGAGTACATCCCGCCCAGTGGTCCACCACCAGGTACCGTCCTGCTCCGCAAGCCTCAACCACAATCAGCGTTGTCCGTTGTCTGCAACCAACACAATGTAGTGTGAGCATAGCCCGTGTAGGGGTGAGTATAAGCTACTCAGTAGGGACCCTGAGACCCCCGAAGGTCTCCCAGAATCCACAAAGGATAATCCACAAAGGAAAGATACAAACACAAAGTAACATCCGACACTTCTTAGGTATATGCCCATACATATACCTAAGTCATCAATTCTCGTTTGGCTCTAACATCAGAGCTCAAGTACAACCCAGTCCACACAGGAAAACACAACTCAATACACACAGGAAAGAAACACGTAATCCACACAGGATATCAAGTCAATCTTATCGAATATAAGGATTGAAAGTCAAGATTCAGCTCACACAGGTATACTTGTCCATAAGATGATAGAGATGATCCGATATTTCCACTGATTCATCTAAGCCGTTGGACCCACATAGGATCGATAGGTACTAACCTCCTCAATGACCTACAAAGGATCGATATGTAACTAACCCCCGCAATGACCCATAAAGGATCGATAGGTAACTAACCCCCACAATGACCCACACAGGATCGGACCCACACAGGATCTGTAGGCACTGGCCCACATAGGACCGTTGAGCGCTGACCCACACAGGATCTGACCCACACAGGATTGGTAGCACTGATCCACGTAGGATCGTTGAGTGTTGTAGTCGTCGCCGTCGAATCCACGGAGGATTTCTGTACAGTGGTCATCGTCGTTGCAGTCGCAGCCAGCTCTAGGGTTCTCGCACACAGTAAGCTCGTTCGGGAGGGTCCGCTCCACGAGCCAAAGGGCTAATACATCAACTAACACATAGTCCGGAGTTTATGTATCCAAAAGTTCCGTATCGTCAACAGGAACTCAACGACACAGGCAGCGCGTCAATCGAACACCCGGTCTAAGAGTTATTGGTTTTTTCGTCCTAGGGGCCCGGTTGGTTTTTAAGTCAAAACCAACCCGACCGTACTCCAACTACATCTAAACCTCGATCGGAGTAAGCCAAAAGTTCTATCTCACTTAGAGGAATCCAAAAAAGTCGACGACACGTCAATCGAACATCCGGAGCTCAAGTTATAAGCGTTTCCGCTCTGAGGACCCGGTTGGTTTCATGGACGAACCAACCTGGCCGAACACAAAGTACTCTGAAACCTTGAGTGTAATATACCGAAACGACCGTGTCATTCCAAGGATCGCATCTCCGCTGACGGTGCGTCGATCGGAGGTCCACAGCCCAAGATATGGGCAAAAGACCGAAAGAGGTCCGGAAGTGGGGGTTTCAGGACCGGACCGACCCAGACCGAGACCCCCTGGGCCGGCCTGAACCGGGTCGACCCGACCCGGGTCCAGGTCCGGCTCGCTTGGGCGTGGCACGGCCCAGCTGGCGTGGCCCGGCCCAGCCTGGGCGCGGCTCGGCCCGGCGCGCTGGCCAGGTGACTCGGCCGAGCCGTTCGGGATGCGGGGGGGGGGGGGGGGGGGGGCTGCCCTCCGCTTGTTGTAACCGCGGCCCCATAATGGGGGCTGCTCACGTCTGGCCAGCCGGGGGTTTCGAACCCCCGGCTCTTCCACTGTCCGGTCGGCCAGCTCCGGTCGGCCGGCTGCTGCTGACTCGGGACCTGCAAGGGCCGATCCCCCTGCTCCGACGCAGGCGGCCTGAAACCAGCCGCCGGTTCCCCTGCTCCGTCGCGGCCCATACCGCGTCCTTGGACCGTACGGCGCGGCGCGACGGCACCGAGCCCCTTCAACGCGGCCCCGCTCCAGTCGTGGTGTTTTTTCGGGGTTCTTCGGCGCGGCGCGACGGCGCCGCGTTCTTGTTCGATTCAAAGGCACGGCGCGACGGCGTCGCGCATACCATGCCGCATGACCCCGCGCGGTGCGACGACACCACACCATCCTCGTTCCATTCCACCACAAGGAAGACAAGATAAAAGGGGAGGAGGGTCGTTCATGTTTGTGCGGTCCGGCCCCCTCCCGTTAATTGGTAATAGGTGGTCCAAAAGTATGAGGAATGATGACGGATGAAAACACAAAAATCATCAATAATAAAAGAATTCCCTACCTCGAGCGTAGCTTGAATGGAGGTTCGTCGCGGAAATAACCGTCGTGGAAGGAGGCGTCGCGAAAGGAGAATCGTCATGGAAGAAGGCGTCATTAGCGTCGCGGTACACGGCGTCGCGTAGTCGATCTTCGAGGATTCGGCATTCTTCGTTGTAGATCGGTGCGTTCTTCGCGTTCTTTGCGTTCTTCGTGTTCTTCAACGAAGAAGATGAAGATCTTCAAGCCTCCCTTAGCTTTTCTCCCAAACCTCTCAAGCAACAAGTCCCCAACCAAAATAAAATAAGTACCTCACTTATTTTATTAACATAACTTAAGTATTTGAAATTCAAAATTTGAATTAATCCACTCAATTAATTAATTCAAGTAGTCAAATTAAATGAAGGGTTATGGAAGGTTAGGGCAGATGAAGGGGTGGGGTTCGTGTGGGCCCCACCACCCTCATAACCTCCCATGGGAAGTTGGGTGGTTTCCCCCAACTTCCACCCAAAGCTTTAAACCACTTAGTGAAAAATAAAATTGATGCTCAATTTTATTTTACCTTCCACAAAATTTTAACAACTTCTCTCGTGTAAACACAACTCCGGAATAGGTGTTTCTAAGAAAATACTGACGCTGCGAATCCATTGGTGCCCTCGGAATTCGATTCCGAGTACCGGTTCAAAAGTTATAAAAACTCGCTCGTTCGTTCACTGAACGCACCCAAGCTAACTTCGGATAGAAATTCCAGGAACACCGGGCCTCGGAATCAAGTGCCGTCAGAAATCGCGTTCTTGTAAAATCCCAATGAAAATTAAGAAAAAATTTCTCTTGAATTTTACGGATCTTTACATTACTCCCACCTTAGGGATTTATGTCCCTATAATGATACATCAAAAACTAGGGGAATAAATGTGGTTACTGAGCACGCATCTGAGCCTCCCGCTCCCAAGTGCTCTCCTGGAGGTTCTCGTGCTTCCATCTGATGCGCACTAGAGGAATCGACCATCCACATAGGACCCACTCCTGTTGATCCTAGATCTCCACTGGAACCTCTGCAAAAGTTTCCCCATCATCAATGTCCAGCTCCCCATGGTCAATGATATGCGTCGGGTCGTGCACGTATCTCCTCAGCTGGGATACATGAAAGACATCGTGCACCCGGTGCAACTGAGGTGGTAGAGCCAGGCGATAAGCCACCTTGCCAATACTGCTGAGGACCTGGAATGGTCTGATGAAGTGTGGAGACAACTTGATGCCTCGGACAAATCTCTATATACCACGTCTAGGTGATACCCACAAGAAGACGTGGTCGCCATCCTCGAACTCTAGTGGCCTCCGCCTCCTGTCAGCATAAGACTTCTACCGGCTCTGAGTTGTCCTCATCCGCTCCTGGAAGACCTGGACCTTCTCTGTCATGTCCTGGACCATCTCTGGTCCCACAAGTGCTGACTCCCCAGGGTATGTCCAGCACAGAGGTGACCTACAAGGTCGTCCATACAACGCCTCGTATGGTTCCATCCCGATGTTGGAGTGGTAGCTGTTGTTGTACGTGAAATCCACCAAGGGTAGGTGGTCCTCCCAGCTGCGACCAAAGTCGAGGACACATGCGTGGAGCATGTCCTCGAGAGTCTGAATGGTCCTCTCTGTCTGACCATCTGTCTGAGGGTGAAAGGCGGTACTCAGACGTAGCTGCGTCCCGAATGCCTCCTACAACCCCTTACAAAGTCGGGAAGTAAAGCAAGCATCTCGATCAGAGATGATAGATGATGGTACACCATGAAGCCGCACAATCTCCTAAACGTAGAGACATCCCAAGCTCTCCACTGAGCTCTGCTATCTGATGGGTAATAAGTGAGCTGACTTGGTGAGTCGGTCGACAATCACCCAAATGGAGTCGTGGCCTCTAGAAGTGCGTGGAAGTCCAGTCACGAAGTCCATAGATATGTCATCCCACTTCCACTCCGGGACCTCCAAGGGCTGTATCAAGCCTGCTGGTATCTGGTGCTCTACCATCACCTACTGGAAGGTGAGGCATCGAGAAACGAACTCTGCCACAGCCATCTTCATGAGCAGCCACCAGTGCTGTCGTCTGAGATCCCGATACATCTTCGCCACTCTAGGATGTATCGCCAAATGGGAAGTTTGAAACTCTCTCAGCACCTCCTCCCGTAAAGCAACTGGTACCAAGGTACATCCTCTGAAAAGAACTTCGTGCTCTCCACCTAAAAAGAAACCATCAGGTGCCTGTCCTGAGGATATCTGTGCACGTCGCGTCTCACAGTCGGTGTCCCCATGCTGTGCCTCTCTGACCTACTACAGTAGTGGAGGAGTGACTGTGAGTGACTGAAGAAAGGCTGCTCCATCACTATCCACGAAGGATATCTACAAAGCGGCTAGCTGCTCTGTCGCCTCCCCAAGTAGCTGAATGCCCGTCCTCTTGCTGAGGCCATCGGCTACTACGTTCCCCTTTCCAGGAGTATAGACTATCTCAAAGTCATAGTCCTAGAGGAACTCGATCCATCGCCGCTATCTCAGGTTCAGGTCCTTCTGTGAGAAGATGTACCTGAGACTCTGGTGGTCAGAATAGACTGTAAAGCGCTCGCCCATCAGATAGTGTCGCCACATCTTCAGAGTGAAGACCACTGCTGCTAACTCCAGGTCGTGGGTAGCGTAGTTCTTCTCATGCTGCCTCAACTGTCGTGATCCATAGGCGATCATGGCCCGCTCCTGCATCAGGACACATCCAAGTCCGGTCCCTGATGCATCGCAGTAAACTACGTACCCAACTCCCTCCTCTGGTAGCCTCAAGATAGGCGCGCTGGTCAATCTCTGTCTCAGCTTCTGGAAGCTCTGCTGACATCTGTCTGACCACACAAAGGGTTTCCCCTTCTTCGTCAAGGCTGAGAGTGGTGCTGCAACTCTGGAGAAGTCTGGCACAAATCTCCGATAGTACCCAGCTAGTCCCAAGAAACTCCACACCTCCGTTACGCTCCTGGGTGGCTCCCAAGCTAGCACTGCCTCGATCTTCGTAGGATCCACCGCAACTCCCACCTCAGAGATGACGTGTCCCGAGAAGTGGACCTTGTGTATCTAGAAATGACACTTCGATAGCTTTCCATAAAGCTGGTGCTCTTGGAGTGTGTCTAGTATAACCCGCAAGTGGTAGGTGTGCTCCTCCTCAGTGGTCGAGTATATCAAAATGTTGTCGATGAAGACCACGACAAATCGATCGAGGTATGGCTGAAAGATCATGTTCATGAGGGACATGAACACTAATGGAGCATTTTTTACACCGAATTGCATAACCAAGAACTCATAGTGGCTATACCAACATCTGAAGGTCGTCTTCTGCACGTCCTCATCCCGAACTCTAAGCTGATGATAGCCTGACCTGAGGTCTATCTTCAAGAACCACCATGCTCCCTTGATCTGATCGAAGAGGTCGTCAATCCTCGGCAGTGGATACTTGATCCTCACTGTCACCTGGTTCAGGCGACGATAGTTGACACAAAGTCGCAAGCTCCCGTCCGCCTTCTTGGCGAACAATATCAGGGAAGCCAAGGGTGAAACACTAGGTCGGATGAATCCCCTCACCTGCAAGTCCTCCAACTGTACCCTTAGCTCTCGAAGCTAAGAAGGGGCCATATGATATGCTGGAGTGGATATCGGGGATGTCCCGGGGTATAGATCAATATAAAATTCTACATCTCTACGAGGAGGTAGTCCCGGAACATCGTCGGGGAAAACGTCCGCATACTGATCCACCACTGCAGGAAAACTAGGACTATGCACGTCAACTGCTCCTAGGATGAGGCTAGCCAACTGATGAGTGATGGGTTGTCCTCTCCTCTACAGGAGTCCATCCTATGCTGCAAAGGCTCCCTTCTCGCTGGTGAAGGTGAACGGGCTCCCGTCGGTGCGTACACACCGCACCTTGCACCTAATACAGTCGATCTGAGCATGGACTGTAGATAACCAATCCATGCCCAAGATGACGTCGTAAGGCCTCGACGCCGCTACAAGAAGATCCCAGCTGAAGCTCTCGCCTCCTAGAGTAAGCTCACACTACCAGCACCAGTGCGTAATCGTCGAGTCTGCTCCCGTAGGAGTCTCTAGCCGTAAGGATCGAGCCAACGGCTCCATCGGAATCTCTGAACTCCGAAAAAGGGCAACGACTATGAAATAATGACTCACTCCTGTGTCTATAAGAACTGCAGAAAGGGTGGAATAGACAAAGATGGTACCTCAAATCATCTCGGGCACGCTGTGGTCGTAGGCCTCCACTGCCTAAAGTTGTGCCTATCTCTGCCCGCCAGCTCCCTGTGGTCGGGGTGGACCTTCTGGTGGTAGTGGTGGTAGAGCCTCAAAGCGTCTCCCACCACCTGCTGCTCAGCCAGCTCCTCTGCCTCATCCGCCTGCTCCATACGGACCACCACAGTCGACCCTCTGCCTCTGCCTAGGTGGCCCCTCAACCGTCTGCTGCTCCTCGGCACGGCGGGTCGGGCAGTTACGAGCCATGTGGCCCTGCCCGCCGCATGCGTAGCACTGTCTTCCTCTCGAAAGACTGGATCTGCGCTGTGTGCCCGGCACCACTGAGCCAGTGTCCTGAGGTCGTCTACCTGAGGGTCTGGTCTACCTGGACCCATGAGTCATCCGTCGACTGCCTGCTACAGAAGAATCTGCTATGTTCCGCCCTACGGTAGGTCTCACTACTGATGCAGGCTCAGCAAGGAATCTCTCGATCAGAAGGGATCGCTCCAGTACCCCTGCCTGGGTCGGAATGCTGAGGGAGATTAGCGATGCCCTGATCTCCTGCCTCAATCCCTACTCAAAGGTCCGGGCCCGGAAGAATGGGTCTCGTACCATGTCTGTCGAGTAGCACGAGATATTGGTAAATCTTGCTGAGTACTGGGCGACCGTCAAGCTGCCCTGCCGCAGCTGTAGAAGCTCCTGGATGCGCACTGCACGGAGGGTGGCTGGGACGAACTCCGAGCGGAAGAGTCTCTAAAATTCCGTCCAGAGGAGTGATGCCTCGTCGTGCACCTGGAGCATCAAGCTCCACCATCTGCCTACTGCCGCGTGCAGGAGGCTCGCTGCGAGGATAACCATGAGGTCTGCTGGTGTCCTCACTAACCTGAAAACCCATACAACTGCCTCCATCCAACCCCCGGCTGCCTGAGGGTCCGTCTCCCCGTGGAACCTGGACGGTCGTTGATGCTGAAACTCGTGCAGTGCACTAAGGCGACGTGCATCGTCAGCGGCTGGGGTTGGTATCATTGGTGGCTCGACGGGTAGAGGTATCGCCAGTGCCTCTACTGTCAAAGGGCCCTATACTGAGGCCTCGGCGCTCAGTGGGCTATCGTCACGCACAACTCTCGGAACCCTAGTTGGCGGCCGTCGTGGGGCCATCCTGAAAAGAAACAGGTACGCCACGGTCAAATAGTATACCTAGTGATCTGACACAATGTAATCACAAAGAAAACTTGAAACACACATGCAATCAATGTTTTCGTGCATTAAGTCAGAAATCATAAGTCGGGGTCCTGGTGTATGGATACGTCGGTCGCCGCACCAACACTGGACTCCCTGGACTGATAACCACACCCAATACGCTTAACACTATTGCTTCACATAGAAGAAAGATCAGAGTCCAAAGTTCTGCGGTAGAACCGAACTCCTCTGATACCAATTTGTTAGGACCCGTCCTCGGGGCCCGTGCCGTGACTACCCCAAGCCCGCCTTCCATAGGCCAGGGGCTGGAGACTAGCACCAAGGCGTAATTCCTGGTAAAAAAGGAAAGGTATTGCCTTTGTAAAGTAAACAAACACCACAGAGCAAGCAAGCAGAAGTAAACACTGAGTAAAAACTGGGTACAACAGTAAGGGCGGAAAAGTAAGTGGGCCAGAATACAAACTCAAACTGAAAGTAAAGTACAACTGTAAAGAGATTACATCAACAGAAAGTAAAGTTGCAGCATCGAGCCATCCTCTGGTACTCCCAACTGAAGGGTGGGTACAGATAGCCTCCACAGCTCCTCGGGTCCAGCCGTCTGCTCCGAGTACATCCCGCACAGTGGTCCACCTCCAGGTACCGTCCTGCTCCGCAAGCCTCAACCACAATCAGCGATGTCCATCGTCTGTAACCAACACAACGTAGTGCAGGCATAGCCCGTTCAGGGGTGAGTATAAGCTACTCAGTAGGGACCTCGAGACCCCCGAAGGTCTCCCAGAATCCAAAAATGATAATCCAAAAAGGAAAGATACAAACACGAAGTAACATCTGGCACTTCTTAGGTATATGCCCATACATATACCTAAGTCATCAATTCTCATTCGACTCCAACATCCGAGCTCAAGTACAACCCAATCCACACATGAAAACACAACCCAATCCACACAGGAAAGCAAAACGTAATCCACACAGGATATCAAGTCAATCTTATCGAAGATATGGATTGAAAGTCAAGATTCAGCTCACATAGGTATACTTCTTCATAAGACGATAGAGATGATCAGATATTTCCACTGATTCATCTATGCCGTCGGACCCACACAGGATCGATAGGTACTAACCCCTGCAATGACCCACAAAGGATCGATAAGTAACTAACCCCCGCAATGACCCACAAAGGATCGATAGGTAACTAACCCCCGCAATGACCCACACAGGATCGGACCCACACAGGATCTGTAGGCGCTGGCCCACACAGGACCGCTGAGCGCTGACCCACATAGGATCAGTAGCACTGATCCGCGTAGGATCGCTGAGTGTTGTAGTCGTCGCCGTCGAATCCACGGAGGATTTCTGTACAGTCGTCATCGTCGTCGCAGTCGCAGCCAGCTCCAGGGTTCTCGCACATAGCAAGCTCGTTCGGGAGGGTCCGCTCCACGAGATGAAGGGATGATACATCAACTGACACATAGTCCAGAGTTGATGTATCCAAAAGTTCCGTATCGTCAACAAGAACTCAACGTCACAGGCGGCGCGTCAATCAGACGCCCGGTCTGAGAGTTATTGGCTTTTTCGTCCCAGGGGCCCGGTTGGTTTTTAAGTCAAAACCAACTTGACCATACTCCAACTGCATCCAAAACTCGATCAGATTAAGCCAAAAGGTCCGTCTCACTTAGAGGAATCCAACAAAGTTGACGGGATGTCAATCGGACGTCCGGAGATCAAGTTATGTGTGTTTCTGCTCTGAGGGCTCGATTGGTTTCGTGGACGAACCAACCCGGCTGAACCCAAATTACTCTGAAACCTTGAGTATAATATACCAAAACGACCGTATCGTTCCAAGGATCGCATCGCCACTAACGGTGCATCGATCAGAGGTCCACAGCCCATGATATGGGAAAAAGACCAAAAGAGGTCCGGAAGTGGGGGTTTCGGGCCCAGACCGAGACCCCCTGGGCCGGCCCGGCCCGGCTGGGGCATGGCCCGGCGCGCTGGCCAGGTGACTCAGCCGAACGGCTGAGCCGTTCGAGATGCGGGGGGGGGGGGGGGGGGGGGGGGGGGGCTTCCCCCCATTTTTTGTAACCGCGACCCCATAATGGGGGCTGCTCACGTCCGGCCAGTCGGGGGTTTCGAACCCCCGGCTCTTCCACTGTCTGGTCGGCCCCCTCCAGCCGGCCGGCTGCTGCCGACTCAGGCTCGGCAAGGGCCGGTCCCCCTGCTTCGACGCCGGTGGCCCGGAACTGGCCGCCGGTTCCCCTGCTCCGCTGCGGCCTTGGACCGTCCGGTGTGGCGCGACGGCGCCGCACCCCTCCGTCGCGGCCCCGCTCCGGCCGCGGTGTGTTTTCGGGGTTCTCCGGCGCGGTGCGACGGCGCCGCGTTCTTGTTCGATTCAAAGTCGTGGCGCAACGGCGCCGCGAATACCTTGTCGCATGACCCTGCGCGGTGCGACGGCACCGCGCCATCCTCGTTCCATTCCACCACAAGGAATACAAGATAAAAGGGGAGGAGGGTTGGCCATGTTTGTGCGGTCCGGCCCCCTCCCGTTAACTGGTAACACGTGGTCCAAAAGTACGAGGAATGATGACGGATGAAAACATGAAAATCATCAATAATAAAAGAATTCCCTACCTCGAGCGTAGCTTGAACGGAGGTTCGTCGTGGAAATAACCATCGCGGAAGGATTCGTCGCGAAATGAGAATCGTCACGGAAGAAGGCGTCGTTGGCGTCGCGGTACACGGCGTCGCATAGTCGATCTCAGAGGATTCGGCGTTCTTCATCGGAGATCGGTGCGTTCTTCGTGTTCTTTGCGTTCTTCATGTTCTTCGATGAAGAAGATGAATATCTTCAAGTCTCCCTTAGCTTTTCTCCCAAACCTCTCAAGAAACAAGTCCCCAACCAAAATAAAAGAAGTACCTCACTTATTTTATTAACATAACTTAAGCATTTGAAATTCAAAAGTCGAATTAATCCACTCAATTAATTAACTCAAGT
Organism: Viscum album; assembly: GCA_963277665.1. Lineage (NCBI taxonomy): Eukaryota > Viridiplantae > Streptophyta > Magnoliopsida > Santalales > Viscaceae > Viscum > Viscum album. The sequence continues at coordinate 1,063,985,090 of OY728134.1, read as the reverse complement.
TTTCAAATTAAATAAAGGGTTATAGAAGGTTAGGTAAGATGAAGGGGTGGGGTTCTTGTGGGCCCCACCACCCTCATAACCTCCCATGGGAAGTTGGGTGGTTTCCCCCAACTTCCACCCAAAGCTTTAAACCACTTAGTGAAAAATAAAATTGATGCTCAATTTTATTTTACCTTCCACAAATTTTTAACAAATTCTCTCATGTAAACGCAACTCCAGAATAGGTGTTCCTAAGAAAATACTGGCGCTGCGAATCCATCGGTGCCCTCGGAATTTGATTCTGAGTACCGGTTCAAAAGTTAGAAAAACCCGCTCGTTCGTTCACTGAACGCACCCTAGCTAACTTCAGATAGAAATTCCGGGCACACTGGGCCTCGGAATCAATTGTCGTCAGAAACCGAGTTCTTGTAAAATCCCAAAGAAAATTAAGAAAAAATTTCCCTTGAATTTTATGGATCTTTACACTAAACGCTTATTATCCTTGTCCTTTAAAATACTTGTAATATTGTTCAGAAACAATTCCTTTATTCCCACTTATGAATTTCCCCTTCTTCCATTCTAGGAGTCCCTGACCAAATACCTTTAAATTACTCCTTGGTAGGCCTCTTAGAAACCTCCACATCCCTAGTGTATGTTCCATACTTGAGCCGAAGATTAATTCTTTTTATCACCGTATGTTCCTTAAATAAATCTTGGAAGTATGAGGTATTTTTATCCCCCACATAGATCCATAGATCCCACGATCTCTCCATTATGGTCCACTCAATTTCAAGAAGCTTCTCAAAAAAAATATTCAATTTTTTGTCCATGAAAACAAAGAGATCATAATCCTAGCCCTCCTAGATCTGCATATCCATACTCTCTATATCTTCCTTAATCTTATCTAGACTGGTATCACTACTTTATAACATCAAATTCCACTCCTTCAGGTCCTTCTTAATCCATTTAATGTGATTACTTAATTCTACCCAAAAACCACCCTAAACCAGATTCTCTCAGGAGGTCCTCACAACCTGTATGAAATTTTCATCATTCTCTCAATTTGATGAGTAGAATAAATAGTGTACACCTCTCATACTTTCACTATTAAGTTGAATCAAAATAGGAGATTGATCTAATAAGGATCGATTCAGATGAGATACCATGGATTAAGGGAAGGAATCCAAACCTTGTATATTGAACAGACGTTTATCTAGCCTAATCCATATTCTTCCTATCTCTTTTTGGTTGTTACACCAGGTGAAAGGGTCATCATATAATCCCATGTCCATGAGCCCATTATCTATTTGAAAGTGCCTAAAATCCTGAATTTTACTGTTCATATAAATAACACATACATTTTTCTCTGAATATTCATCTATGGTGTTAAAATCCCGTTTAAAAAACCAAGGAAATATCCCTCATTCAAGGTTGGAAAGGTGATCCCAAAGTACCAACCTTTTTTTTTGCACATACTTTGTCTAAATGAATGATAATAGGAATTTAGAACCCCCCATTATTGACTTTAATTTTTATTCTTTTTGGAGAGACAATAGTGCATTCCATAGAGACAATACTCTTTCAGAATATCCAAATATGATTATTATAAGGGAATATCACCCTTTTGGATCTCCACATAAAACTCTTTACAACTAGATAGCATTATTATACTTATAATCCCATGATCATTACTTTAACTGGTATATTTTCCTTCATAAATTTCTTATAATTATATTTTTTGGATTTTAAGTGTTTTTTAAATGTTTAAAAAAATTATTTTAATTTATTTTAAAGTGGAAGGATTTTGGGAATCCCGTTTTAAAAAGTGGAATGGAGTGGGTTTCATTTTATTTAGGGGAAAACATTTATCATTATTCAAAAATGATAATTTAAATTGAATAATAACATGGGGATATTACGCCACACCATCCACACGTTCATGAAAGAACACAATGTGGTTCTTTGTTGGAACCGTTTTCACTTTGCATTACATGTTGATGAGGGGTGCTTAGAGTTTCCTTCATTTTTTTCAAATGTTTATTAGATTGTACGGATTCAGGTCTAGGACTGAATGGGTATATTTTTTTGGTCGAAAAAATTTGTTTAAGGGGTATGATCTAAGCCTTTTATTATATCCGGTATGATCTAATAGACATGTTTATTTTCTAGTGGGTGTGTTCTGTGCCTATATATCAATCATGTGTGATCCAATTGATATAATTAAATCTTAAAAACACATGCCTTTCTAGATTAGTAATCAATCCTATTCAATAACAACACCCTTTATTTACTCTATTAATTAAAATATTCTTCAAGGGATACTCTCCACTATGTACAAGTGTAGAGTATCAATCCACCATTGAATCCTATATATGATTCTTCTAAACCAATTGTACTACTGATTTCATGTGGGAAAATATATTATTAAGGAGAGTTGTAATATAACATGTGTTGGAGATATCTTTATACAAACATACTATGAATACCATATAAATTGCCCACATATATTCCCAACAATATTAAGAGTAGATTCCATCAATACAGATATGGTGTCACGACCTGACACAAAGGGGTCCAGGCCGCAACTCCCCATGACCACCTCTAATATGTCAGGGGATGGCGACTAGCACCGAGTAGGCATATCACACAGATGGGTGGAAGTTTCTTAAAGTACCTATATGCACGCACCCACAAACACCTCGATGAAATAGTTCATAGATATAAAAATCTAGAAACTAAAATGCATGCATACAACTATCCCAAACCAGAGTACGACACAAGTACTAAAATCATAAAGGAAAAAACACGCACCCACTAAAATAAAACTCTAAAAGCATCCAAAATACTCAGAAAGAGGGGGTTTTCCAATGAAAACTTATGGTAATATCCTTATCCTAGCTCTGTTAAACACCTAAAATTGTCAAACTCACTAAACTACACCTTCCTCAAGTCCTTCGGGGACTCTATTGAAAGGATTGTGGTATGCATAAGACACACATGTGCAGGAAAAGCCTATATAGGGGTGAGTATAAAAATACATAGTAAGCACCCCAAAAACCCAAAAATAAAAGGGAGAAACTGATAGACAATAGTTTTATCAACCTAACGAGAGGGAACCTAATTGAGAGAGAAACTCCATCTCAAACCATCCTTAGCCTAATATGACAAGTCATATCTATCCACAAGGGGTGTCAACCTTGACACATGAAAATGCCACAAGGACTCCCAGAAACACCCAGATATACTCATCTAAGGCTCCAAATCTTATGAGGTTCCAACCTCATATCTAATAATAGGATTATACTAAAGGCTCTGAAGGTAACACAAAACTAAGAGAACACACTCCCTAAGCTCAATCATCTCAGATCACACCTGTTTGAGAGTTACACTCCATTGGGAACAACCTACCTGGTCCAACTCTAGTGTCAAGAACCGGAGGTCCTACCATCATATCCCAGCACCCATCACAAGATAAAGAAACCCAAGTGGAGAGGAATTACCCTCACCACTATACACAGTTTAGGGAGCACTGCTCTAGACTATAAACTATGTACAACCTCTCTAAGGAGAAAGAACAGAGGGACCCACACCTCTCAACTTCCCTATAGTCGAGGGAGTACTAGCTCCTAATCCAACCCATTAAACATCTATTGCTCCTATATGGATTTTTCTACACCTCATTAAATTTAAGGAGCACTAACTCTTAACCAGGTATCACATGTAACTAATGGAGAGTCCCTATCCTTGCACTGTACTCAATATATGATGGATCACAACTCCAATAGAGGACCTTATCCCCACTACTACTCAGAGATGGAGTAGTATTACTCCATATATGATTACCCAAACCAAATCATGATAGGGGAGTGAAACTCAAAGGATATAGGACCCGCACCCTATTATGACAGGGGGTTACTACTCAACCATATCGATTACTATAGGGGACCTTCACCCTAACATGATAGGTGAGTTCCAACCTTGGGCTGGAAGACCCACTCCCTGGTATGAAAGGGGAGTACCAACTCTATCAGAATAACAAGTATGGAGGACCCACACCCTAGAACGATAGGGTAGTTCTGAATCCATTGATAGATGAATCTCACCCTTGCATGATAGGGGAGTACCAACTCCAATGTTACGTCACATCTGGAGTACATGTTCCCTAAAATGATAGGGGAGTACTGACTCCATGGATAAAGGACCTAAAGCCTAGTCCCATAGATGAGTAGTTACTCTATCTGGAAAATGAGTATAAAGATACTGCACCCTGGCATGGAAGGAGAGCGTTGTCCAATTAAACAAACATCATAGGAAACCCACTCCCTAAACCACCAGGGTAGTACCAACCCTATAAGAACTACCCAAAGGTAAAATAACCTGCTACCATGATGTGGGGAGTCCTTTATCTACCAAAGAAGAGAGGTCAGGGAAACCTACACTATGATGTCATAGGGGAGTACTAGTCCTAGTGTTTCTATGAATGAACCACACTGAACTGCCACTTTTGGTTAAACACCACTTCAGAAGCATCGTGTTCAATTATCACCACCTTGTATCTCATAAACCTCTATGAGATCCACCATCATGTTCTATGTGTAAAAAAAGCTCGGGATAGACTACTGAAAAGCCTAAATCTGAGTTCCATAGAAGGATATATGAAAGGAGGAAGATCCTTAAAGAGTACACGATGTGCACTAGAGTACACATGACATTTGAGCCCGCCCGAACACCTGGACATGTATTCTATCTACATGGTTTTCAAATCCATGTAGGGGTTCATGGCATGCAGAGATGATACATGTCGTGTCTTACTTCACCTATCCCATGGTCGTGTTTCTCTTCAATACGGACCAGCCAACTGTGCCCCTTATACATCGTGTATCCCATACTACACGGCATGTTCAGGCTAAAGGGACACCTTCCCATGTTTTTTTCCCATGTCCATGTACTGGACCATGTGTCCTTGTACTTTGGTCTTTTACTTTTATATGACCATGTACTTTTACTCAGCTATCCCAACCCATGTCTCATAGTCCACGGTTTGGGGTACTACATGGTTTTTAACCCTCATACAGAGTGTGTAGACCCCAAAATTCATCTTCCACGAATAGGAATATCTACACATCATTTCCTTCTAGACTACACACTAGGTAGATGGTAATTTCAGTCAGTAATTACCTTTGAAACCACCAAATTCACCCAAGTTTACCCCAAAATCTACAGATCATCCACGATGGGATCTCTAGCAATTGTATTTGGGATCTAAAACCTTACAAAAATTAACAACGAAGGGAATCCGAACTAAATCTAAATTCTGCCTACCTCAAGGAAGAAACGCCAAAGCTTCGAGAGAAGATTGATGCCCAGATCATGCTGCTCCTTGATCTGATAACGATCTGCGTCAGAAAATGATATCAACAGCACCTCATTTCATTGATTCGGTGTCACTTTATCATCTAAAAATGAGGAAAGGAGAGGAGAGGAGATAAGGGATATCCTTTTGTGTTTTATGTGCCTAACATGAGGGGAGGTGAGGGTTAGGTTATATTTTTAATTATGTTTTAATTTAATTAATTAATCCACCTTGTAATGTCATGCCTACTCACCTTTTAAATAAAATCCTGATGCAGATTGAATTAGGTCGTGATTAGGGTAAACATGATGTTTTGAACTCAACTTTGATCTCATAAATATGATTAGAGACTCCTCTTGGGAGTTATTGATGTTTGAAGAAAACCTGCATATAAGTGAAAAAAAAATATAATTTAATATTTTAAAATCACTGCATTAAGGCTCCCCTGGCCACAGAATCCCACGCCGACTTAGCACCTGGATTTAGAAATATTCTTAGGAATATTCCAAAGTCTTATAGGTAAAAACCCAAGTCATTACATATGGTGATTCTAAAAAATGATATTAAGATGGAAAAATCGATGGAAAAAATTTCAAGCTGTTGAAAAATGGGATTCACTTGCTACTTGAAACTCTCAAAGTGGTGTATGAAATCTCATCTTTGAATCCCCCTATATTCAAATATGGTACTCTTCAAGTTTCACACATAAGTAAAAAATAGTAGAATTACAATATCATGTGTCTAGGACACATACTCAATGATTTAAATGATTATATATTTGATTTATACCAACACCTCCCAAAGTTAAAGGAGATATGGGATTCTTTAAAACAAAATTAAATCACTAATATGATGTAGTAAGAAAGTTTATTCCATACAAAAAGGTATATTTTATATCTATCATAGAGATATACTATTAAATAAAAAACATCTTGTAACTTATAAATCAAAACAAGATGAACATTGATAATTCCATCATTTTCATATCCATCATTAAAACACTCCCCCATTCTTGGAAGAATTTTAAAAATTATCTAAGATACAAGAAGGAAGATATTTCCATCAATGAGTTACTAAACTACCAAAAAATAATGAGGAATATAAAATACAAAAGGAGGCATACAAACCTAAGGAAAATAAATCAAACTTACTTATGTGGATGGAATGGGTTCATCCCAGTCCTCAAAGTATAAAATGCATCCAAACCATCCATCAAAAGGAACAGATCAACACAATAATAAGAATAGGGAATGATAATTTTGTGTCAAGTAGGGAAACTTCAAACATGGTTGTCATCTTCCTGATAATAAATATTGAAACAATACCCCAAATGAGAACTTTAAATCCATGCTCTTCGAAGTTAATGTGATCAATGATATCTATTGTTGGAGGATTGATTTTGGTTCTATAGGACATATTTGTAATAAAAAATCTCTCTTCAAAAGGATGGGATAAATCAAATATTGGAAATCTCTCTACATAGGGGCCTCTATAACCATTAACATATAAGGGAAGGGTGTTCTTGATCTTGAATTTACTTTGGGAGATATCCTCACCTTAAATGTTTTATTTTAGGTTCTTGAAGTTATTAAAAACTTAGTCTTAGTGATCTTGTTAACCAATAATGGGTTTAATCTTGTATTTAAGTTAAATAACTTTATCCTACCCAAGGGTAGGATCTTTTTTGGAAAGGTTCACTTGTGATATGGATTATTAGAATTAAATATAATTTTTTTTATTACTTATTAGAATCTTTTTATTTATGTAATAATTGATTAGTTCACATAAATATTAAAAAAATCATGAGTTAAAAAAATTGTTTTATTAACTATCATGGATAAAAATGATAATAATTGTATGACTTTTAAGAAAACTAAAATATTTAGAAAAATACTTCCAACTATATAAAGTAATGGTAATTTGTTAAAATTAATACATAGTGATGTATGTAATTTTCATACTACACCAACCATAGGTAATAAAAAGTTCTTTATAAATTTTATTAATGATTATTTTATATTTTTCTATGTCTGTATTTCACATGTTAAAGATGAAGTTATAGAAAATTTTATTGTTTATAAAAATGAGGTTAAATCCCAATGTGGGATTATAATTAAATGTACCATATTTTATATGGGTGGAAAATATTAATTTCCTTTATTTTTTGAATCCCTCAGGATTGTACATAAAGTGATGGGTCTATATACACAACTATAAAATGGTGTTTCTAAGATAAGGAATAGAAAATTAATGGAAATGGTTAACTACATGATGTTTATCTTAGGTATATTAAAAATATTTTGGGTAGAGGAATTATTAACTGCATGTCATCCAAAATAAAGTTCCCACAAAATGGAAGTCTATGAAACCATATGATTTTGTGAATTATAGGAAACCAAACCTCAATTATTTAAGGGTTTGGGGATGTCACACAGTTTTAAGATTACCTGAACCTAAAAGATAACAGTTAAGTAAAATATTTATTGATATCATATTTCATGTATATGTGGAGAATTAAAAATCTTATAGATTCATGATTGTTGAATAAAATGATTTAATAGTTTTTAATATAGTTATTGAATCAAGAGATGTTATCTTTGATGAATCTAGGTTTACCTCTTTACCTAAGAAAATATTAATAGTGGGATATTGCTCAAATAAAATATAATATCAATAAGATACAATAAAGGGGATTTTTAAAAAATTAAATTAACTTAGATAACCAAGAAATATAGATCTGATTTCAATAAGTTCTTGTTGGAAGGGGATAATGATCATATTATTACACAAACTCTAGTTTTGCTAAATATAGATTCTGATCCAAAAACATTCAAATAAGTTATGTCATATCCTGCTGCATCTCATTGAAAAGAAGATATAAATGATGAAATGGAATCTATATCAAAGAAAAATACTTGGATATTACTCAATAATCCTCAATTCTTTAAACTAATAGGTTATAAGTGGGAATTTATGTAATACCCTGATATTTTAGAATATATGTTTTCTAAATTAATACTATGTTTGATAGCTTTCTCCACATGCAACATCAAACTAAAATTAAAACTATGATATTTTAATATAATAAAATTATTAAATATGGATAACATATTATAGCTGTTAAATTGGAGGGTATCAATAAATGTAATAAACTTATGAGAATAATGTAAAAGGCATATTACTACAATATTTATTCCTTTTTCTTAAAAATACTTTTATTTTACACATATGAATTTTTATATAAAAATTAATCCCTATAACATTTAGAACATGAATTTGATAAAATTAACTTAATTTTTGAAATTTTATGTATCAAAATTATCATAAGATGAATTTTTTGGGAGCTTTTTTTTAATAGTTTATTTTTAAGTGGATGATGAAAAAAATAGTTTTTACAAAAAAATTAAATTTTATGACTTTATCATTATGAAATTAAGACTTAGAAATTTATTAAAACATTTAAATTAAAAAAACATATATTTTAGGGGTAATATTATTCATTTTAACATTATTATTAACTTAGAAAACCTATTTTTAATTTTTATAACTTATGAAACATTTCATTCCAATTTAAAAAGAGTTTTGAGTCTTTACTTTTAATTAAATATTATTTTGGTAAAATTAGGTTTTGAATTTATTTAAAAGACACATAAATTTTATTTATTTTATAATAAACCAATTTATATCATGAAAATAAAAACAATTGACAATTTTATCATACACATAAATTTTAAGCTTAAAAATATACTTTTCCTAAAAATGGGTTTTTATATGTTACATGCTCTAATGTTAAAATTAATCTCTATTGCACATATAAATTTTATTTGTTAAAAAGGTTTTAATTTTTTTTAATTATAAGGTAAATATTATTTAGTAAGGACCATTTTATTATTAAGCATAAACAATGAATTACATAGGTAAATAGTAACCACAATAAAATCCAAAGAGGATAAAAAAGAGTTAACCAAAGCAGTAAAGGCATAAACATGTTAAAACATGTTTCTAATTAATTGGATGATGTGTGGATCAATAAAAACTTATTTATAACCCATTATTATATATTTTGGACTCTTCTATACATGTGAAACATATTCTATCTTTATATTAACATGAAATATTTACAAAAAAAATTCAATTTATACCCCTTATAAAAGGGGCCTCTCACCTCCCCTTAAATACAAATCCAAATTTTATTTTTCATATTTAAAATATTACATATTTACTTACACTATAATCTAATTTCACTTTTTAATCTTCTTGAAACAATAGTTTGGTATAATTTCTCCTTTTCCAAGGAATCATCTAAGGGAAACCCAAAGTTCTTAACATAAGTACTAACTTTTCCCTAACATTGTTTTTTTTTCTATATTTACCTTTAAAATCTATTTTTCACAATATTATCTGATTAATTTATTATTTATAGTATAATTAATCTTTTTATATTTTGGTAATAACCATTAACCACCTTTCCACTTTTCTATTAAGAAAAATGAAAACGCCATTCATGTATTTGTGCGGACTACCACCTCCATAAAGTAATGTATCACATTTTTCATCTAGTTTCTTTATTATTTGTTAAAATATCTTAAAATATTATTCAAAAACATAAATATATCTAAATAATATCATTAATATTCTATAATAATGATATTACTTCAAAAAATCACTTTCATAACCATACTCATCTATTGATTATGGTGTGTTTATGTTTGGGTCAGCCTTACCACCTACTTTAAAAATGATATAATATAATATAATGGTTAAATAAGAGAAATTAATTTCTTATAATATATTATATAATTAAATAATTATTTTATTTTGGTTTTGTAATGGTAACATTAATATTAGACACATTGATTAAGATACCAACATTTATTCATTAAAAATCACTGAAACATGCTCATTATCGATTTGATATTTAAGAAGCATAACCAAAACTCCCCTAGAATAAAATTATAATATTATAAATAATTATAAATAATCCATTTTAGTACCTTTTATGATCTGTTAATGATGAAATGTTTGAGAATAATGAATAACAACACCACTATGATAAAGAAAGTTAAAAATGATCAAGATTACTCACACCCGCAATTGAAAATGGATAATAAATAACTAATATAGAAGTAGAGAATAATTATAAATGATGTTTATAAACGATTATATATCTGAATAAGGTTATAAATTTTTTGATTAAGATATATATTTTTTATTTATTAGATTCAAGTGCTTTAATGGAATTCAAGAATTAAGGTAAGGGGTTCTTTATCTCAAAATTAATTTCTTGAAACATATTTATTATTTTGAACCATGATATCTTTAATATGATTTGATTAATTCCTAATGGATGTATTTTAATGCATTCATATAATTATTGGGTTTGAAGATCTATTTATCTTTATTACTTAAAATGGAATTCGATTCAAAAGTCACCAAGGTTGTAAGGTTCATTGTTAACTCAACTCCCTTCAATGAGTTAAAATGATTCTTCTTGAACTTATTTCTTTCATGTTTGGTTTCTTCTAACATAAGATTTTATTTCATGTTACTTTATATTTTTCTCTAGGGAGAATTAATTTTCAATTCATATATTTTACCTTGATTAATTTATTCCTCAAAAAGTATATCAAGGTCAAGAATAATTCTTATTATCTTTAACGAAAGTTTCTCCTCTTTATCCATATTTTCCTTTCCAGCCAATGTATGCTTATATAATTAGAAACCAAATTATGTGTTATATAATTTGATGTTAATATTTCCATTAACCTCTTTTCAAAATAAATTTTTTTTACGATTTTTACAATGTTTATTTTCAAAAAAGGCATTTCAAAATATTAAAAAAGTGTTTAGAATCATTTAAAAATGAAATTTTTATCCTTGAATCCACATTTATTTTTATAACCTTTATATCTTTTCAAATACCTATTATTGAAGTTTTTTTAAAATTAAATGTTTTTAAAAAAAATTGCTTCACCTTTTTTAAGCCTTTATTCCTTTTTCAAATCTCCTTTTTGGAATATTCTTTTTAAATAGTAAATGTTTTTAGAATGTTTTCACATCACAATTTTAAAAACATTATATATTTTTGAAGGATTCATTTTTTATATTTCTTTATAAATAGTGATTTTTAAAATTCATTCTTTTTAATTTTTAAAAAGTGACCATTCTAAAAATTATTTTTCAAAGTGACCTATAATTTCATCACTTACACCAAAGTTAAAAACATTATATAAGAACTCTGTTATGATTTCACTAACATTATCCACTTTATATTCAAAAGACTTATTTATGTGGATTTTGTTTTTCAAGAACCACCCAATAAAATTTCTTATTAAATACTCTTTTTAGGTGATTTAATTTTGGGTATCAATCATTTACATTATTGAGGTCAATTTTGGTGATACTATCTAGAAATGTTGTGAAACTCAATTTTGTATCCATGGGTTCCTTATGATATAATGAATGATTTATTTCAATTAGAACACATATATATATATATGGATAATTTATGGATAGGGTCCTATATCACTCTCCAATGAATTGGTTAAGGTTTTATTTATCATGAGAGAATGGTTTTTTGTATAGGAATAATTGTGGTTATGATATGATCACAAGTTTGTGGGTGGGTATAATTATGTTTAAGCTATAATCACAGGGTTCTGTGTGGGTATAATTGTGCCTAATATATGCTCATGATGTTGTTTTTATGTATACTTACTATTAACCTATGATAAACATATTGTGTGTGGGTATAATTTTGATTAATCTATACTCACATGATTATGAATGGACATAATTATAGTTAATCTATGTTCACAAAGATATGTTTTTTATGCCTATGTTTATGCCACACAATTATGAATATTCTTATGGATTTCATTGAACTTGTTTATTAAATATTTTTACCACACTTATTTGATTCATGTCTTATAATATTACAAAACTTATTCCATCACTCATTATTTATGATAAATGATTTGTTCGGTATGATTTTCTTATGTATCTTGATTATACCCATATACTCATCTTATTCACAGTTATGATCTTTGATTTTCACCATTTAGGTTTACCCTTATTGAGAATCTAAGTTCACTCCTCTCTTATGTTTCCATTTCCCAGATTAAGTAGATGAATATAACCTATGAGAAGTCTAGAATGGGGTCTAGTGAGGTTTGATTATAGAGAAATGTTCACAAGTATCATAATATAAGTTCCTTATGTAGTTGTTCCTAAAAGACACAAAACCTTATTTTATTGAGACTATGTGATTACTTATGAGATGTAATACTTGAATTATGGAAATAATATAAAATAAAGATATTTTTTTAATGTATTGGGCGTAGTGAAAGGTCCATATGGGGTATTATAACCTTGTATTTTTATCATAATAGATTATTAATCCAATATGTACATAGATGATAAAAATTATTATAAATGGAATTAAATCAAAGATTAATTAACATGAGAATTCCAGAACCAAAATTCAGGATCATCACATAATGATTTATAAATAATTTATGAAATTAAAGAATTATATTATGATGAATTATTTCTTAATTGATTAATTTTAAAATGTCTCTATATTTTTGCATCATTTTTTATAGAAATAAAGTGTATATTACCTCTATAAATGATCCACACATGATCCAAAAATCTTCAAACATTATCATAAATATCTAGTTTCTAGTGTGGTAGATCTTAACGACTGTGTCATTTATCTATCATTACCCCAAGAATCGCTTCAAGAAGTATTTTCTTTAATCTATTTAGAATTCAGAGTATTAGTGGTGGATGATCTCTCTCTATCCTTGAGAGAATTATTGGAATGGGATTTCTCTGAGTCTGTGAGATAATTTTATTGATGTTTTTATAAACAACCAGAAAAAACAACCCTTATTAGAAATAATATAATTGGGTTTAAATGGTGTCAGGGTTAGAAAATAATAACTGAACATGTGCCCTTATTATTTCCTTAATCCCTGAAAAACTCCATGTCAATAATAATAATTTTATTATTATTATTTATTAACATGCTCAAAAATATAAAATTAATTATATATTATTTATTAAAATAAAATTTAATATACATTATTTCTCACTGAACCATATAACTTGGTTCATTATTCCTCCTCAATATTTATCAGGCCTTGAATAAACACTCTTTATTTAATTAATATATATCACTCTATTATTATCCAATTAATAATTAAATATTATATTCACTAAATAAAAATTAAATCTTTATTAAATATTATTCTCACAAAATATTCTATTGAATAATTGGTGACAAAATATATGTGATCATAGAAATATAAATAAGTATTTAACCATATGTAGGAATAATCTGTATTCAACATGTTAAATAATAAATAATATTATTATTTAATTGGTGTTCTGGATACACTTAGTGTATAATCATCTAGGACTCTTTATCAGTGACATTAGAAGAAGTATCTCAAATTACAAGGTTAGTATCTAGAAACATGCTAAGGAACCCATAGAGATAAAAATTAATGTCACAATGACATAAAACCTTATACAAAATCTTACTATGTAATATAATCCTTTTATTTAGATATCTCCAATTAATAAGGTTACATGCTAGTGTCATCAACCTATATGCTTAATGTATCATTCTTTAAATTTTCTTGAATTAAATTTTCCCAAAAAACATCATATACATGAATTTATTTAATATTTATCATTTTCATAAAAGGTCCTGAGATATTAACTTCCATTAAATAATATAAGGGACAAATCCTTTCTCATGTTATTCATTAATGAAATATTACTTGTGACACATCCAATATATCCTAATTTTCTTTAAATATATACCATCATATTTTTCATTAATACATCAAAGTACATGACTCATAATATCTGTTAATTATATTTTAAAAGTCTGAGGATTAATACACACATCCACATATAGGAACATTCAATGATACATAAATATTGATTTCCAACTAGCAGGACTTGTTCTCATAATCTCCAACAATGGATATTTCCAGGGGTATAAACTATGAGAAGGTGACTCAAATTTCTATGAGTCTCCACCCCTGATATATTAATAATTTATACCTATAAAATGAATTCATATAGTTATAGATAATGTATTTAAGAATATTATTGTGTCACTTTTGGGTTCTCATCATAGTGAGGAACTACTATGAAATTTCAGAGTGACAACTACCATTATAAAATTATCACATACTATTTCACATATAAGAATAATCATTATATGATAAGTAGTCTATTAATATTCAAAACTATTAATATAGGTAATCATAAAGTATATAGAAGCTGGTTTTAGGGAACCAACTCCAACAGACTCCCACTTTTACTAGATCTGACTGCTAATAACCTTCAGTCCTATATCTATCACATAATACTCATGATTTAACTATTATAATTATTTAGTCAAGGGTTAATCCATGTTTTCTTCCAAATAAACTCAGTTTACTACAAATTTATCCCTCTGAGAAAAATCTCTCAAGAGTTGATACTTCCAGAGCATGTGATTTTCTTGTTATTTTGACCTTTTCTCTTTTTCAAGAACCACCATTGTAGTTATATCACAATATAATGTGATAAGATATTTACTACTAGGTACCACATAAATTTACTTACACAGAGTTTGGTATTAAAATATATTCTTTGGTTGTATCAGAAGCCACTATTTACTCAAACACCTAGCTTATAACTTCTCTGTTGAGACTGAATACATATCCGGATTGTAACTTTATATCATTCTGATCTATTTGAAAACTAGCATCAGTATACCCTTGGATGAATAGCTCCTCATATCCTCCATAAACCAAGAACATATCCTTATTTCTTCTCATATACATAAGGATATCCTTAATAGAAGACTGATGTTGTTCTACTGGTTCAAATTGATATCTTCCTACCGTTTTCAATTTTTAGGGAACATCAAGTCTAGTTTATCACATAGTATACATGATTGGTCATATCACTGAAGTGTATGTGATATTAATTTTTCATTATTTCTCCTATTATGTTTGAGTACGCATTTTCTTGTAAATATGTATACCATGTGACATTAGAACAAATACCCTCTTATATTTTTCCATAATAAATGTCTTTAGTATATGGTCAATGTATATACCTTGACTTAGTCCAAGAATCCTCTTGGATATGTCATGAATGATCTTAATCCATATAACATTGGTTGTTTCATAAAATCACTTCATGGAGAAGCATTTGTTTAACTAGTCCTTAAAAAACTATAAGACCGGTATTTCATTTCCCATAAGTAATATTTCATTAAAATATACTACTATGATAATGACTGTATTCCCACTAAACTACTTGTAAACACATGGCTCGCATTCATTCTAAATGAAACCAAATTATTTTATAGCTTTATCGAAACAAATTTTCTATGCCATGGATCCTTGTTTCAATCCAAAAATGTATCTTAGTAACTTGAATATCATTTTTTCATCACATAGATTCATAAACCCTTATGGTTGTGTCATATATAAATCTTCCTCAAACTTTCCATTAATTAAATCTATCTTGATATCCATACAAAAAATTTCATAGTCATGGTAAACTATTATTTCAAATATAATTATAATATATCTAATCATGGAAACTGGAGAAAAGGTTTCACCATGGTCAATTCCTTGATGTTTTTTAAACCCTTTTTCCACAATCCTTATTGTTTAGGTACTTCATTTATCTTCCATGTCCATTTTTCTCTTGAATACCCATTTTCACCCAATAGTCTTCACATCAACTAGTGGATTGACCAGAAACCAAATTTTTTCTAAAACATTGAATCCATTTTAGAATTCATATCTCCTTACCATCTTTTAACTTATTTTCTCTTTACTACCTCTTTATAGAAGATAGGTTCATTATTGTGAACCAATAATGATTCACCGGATTTGGTGACTAGAAAACCATATCTCTATGGTTATATTCCTCTCTAGTTCTCATATATAGTAATTTTTCTTTGGGAACAAATTCCTCCATGGATACCTATAAAATATATTCATGTACCAACTCGTATGTATCTTGAGCATCAACTTCATAGAATTCAATCTTTCTCCCACTATCCTTCTTGAGAATTTTCTCCATCTCAAGAAATAAGGCTTGTCTAGCAACATGTACTTTATTTTCTGAGGGGTTTTATAGGTATCATTCCCTTATTTCCTTATGATATCCCATAAATATACACATTATGTCATGGGATTAATGTTTGTTGCATTAAATAGACTTAAAAATGCCTCATAATCTCATACACATCTATGTGACAAAATAGGTTACTTTCCACTACAAAACATGAAGGTAATTCTATTTTATGCTTTAGTTAATACTCAATTTATTGTGTGTATGGAAGGACCCATCCTTAAACATAACTTATTCTAGTGAATTTTGATGAGAATCTATTTTATTTTATCCCCAAAGATCTTTTAGGTATAGAGTTTTATAGAATTAGGACAAACTCTTACATAGTTCACCCAAAAAATACAAGTGGATACTTATACACAGTATCCATTTTTTCCACCAAAGGAAACCCTTTTAAAATAAAACATGGTTTCTTTTCTTATCACATCTCCAATACTTTCATCGTGACACCTTCTTTGTCCTTACAAAACTCTAATCCCTGTGAAAAACATTTCAAAACTTAGGATAAAAACAAAAAGATCTGTAATGGACATAAATAAAGAAAACCATTAGTCTAATGAAAACCCCTAATACATTTTCTTAAAATAAAATGTACCTTTTTACCTTAAAAATAGATCATCATTTCAAAAATATAATTATTTTACCTTTTTGAAATCAATGATTTTCATGAAAAATCATATGAAAACATATAATATATAAGTAGGTAACTTGGGACATAATTATACAAAAATGGAATAACCATACGATCGACTTCTATACATATCACTTTTACAAATAGAATAGTCATATAGCCAACTTCCATACACATCACTCTTAAAAATGTAATAACCATACGGTTGTCTTCTAAACCCAATGTATTAGAGGATATAAAGTAACCACCCATCCTTGTTTTATCATTTAACAACCCATCAAATGTCCAAGTACCATTATATAATCATAACATATAAAATCATTAAATTTTCAACACATCACACATAAAATTTCATTTTCACACATAATAAAACATTTAAGTTTATTAAAATAACCAATCTATTTTCAAAAACCAATTTAAAATATTTATAAAATATATTTTTGAATCATAGTGTCTCATACCACTTTGAAACTTTTTAATGAAATTAAAAAAAATAAAATTTTAAAATATTCATATCCATATAAATAAATCCATAAAACCATTTTAAAAACATGAATATGAATGAGAAATATTTAGAAGAATAAATCCTTAAAACACTTAAAATGATGTTTCATTTAAAGAGTCTCTTACCACTTGACAAACACATGAATAAAAATAATTAAATAATTTCATTAAAGAGAAATTTAAATATCATGATAATATATTAATTCATGATATAATATGTAAAAGGGTTTTATATACACATTATAGGATAATATAGGTGAATAACATCACGATATTCCTCAATGAAAGGAGATTGAGACGAAGTCCCTTACCTTGAGTCCGACTTGTCGCATAAAATATTTATATTCTTGAATAATAAACATATGTTATTTTTTAATTTCTTTAGTAACTTATTAAATTTTATAATTCCTTTTATATCACTTATTATCATTTTATAACAATTACTTAATTATTTAATTTCACATCATCTATTTTGATGATATTCGGTACATAAGAACAAAATTACTCTAGTGTGATGTCAATAGTCAAAATTGGTCATCAATACATCATCTACAGAATGATATTAATGAAATAATAATCACTTTTAAACATTAATTATACTTTTAAATCCATCCATTAAATATGGATATGAAAAATTACTAATGTTACAATCATGGAGACGGTAGGCCGTACGTACGCATGAGTAACATTTCCATTTTTCAGTGATCATTATGGAAAAAAGGTAAGTATTATTTTATATTTTCATAATTATTATAATATAATCAATATCATATTAATAATTTAAATATACTTATATATATTATCCATGTGATGTGGTGATTAAAAATGAATCACATCGCTTCGTGGAGGTGATAGTTCACACGTACTCATGAAAGATGTTATAATTTTTATGTGCATAGAAAGTAAGAACATAATTAATATATTATTATATTATAAAGATAAATATGTAATTTATATCATATATAAACATTAATTCCATAATTATAAAAATTATTTATAGATGGTAATGGGAAAAAATTATATCGGTTCATGGAGGTGATAGTTCACACGTACACACAAACGATTAATTATTTACCCATTTGACAGAATTGGAGATTGATATGGGTAATTTTACTAAAATAATAAAATCTCAATATATTTAAGATACTATAGTTATTATTTTATCATGGTTTAAGGATTTTAGAATAAGTGTAAGAAGAAATAAAATAAAAATACTTAATTAAAAACCATACCTCTTCCTCGGATAATCTCCATTGATTAACACATTAACACCTATAAGGAGAGTGTTCTACCTAAAATAAGGCCTATATAATGTGTGTATGAATTATATTAAGGGATTTTGATAGATATTTTCTAAACCAAATTATTTTTTTGTTGTGAATTAGTGATAGGAATTAGTACCCTTTTATAAGATAGGGGAGGGGCACTCTTGAAATTCTTCAAAATATTAAATTAATATAAATTATTTTTCTATTCCAAATAGGCCCAAAGTGATTTATTTAAAATATAGGATAAGGATGGGTCAAAATATAATCATAAAATTAAAATTAGAAAAGTTTTGAAAAATTTTTTATTCCTTATCTTTTCTTAACCATTTTAACTCTTACCATTTTATAAGGTAATTTACACTTTGAGGGTCAATATAATTACCATAACACGCCAAACGTCCAATAAAAGAGTCATTTATGATATTTTAGGACTTATTAAAACTATTTGGGCTAATATTTGGTTTTTATAAATTTTATAACATTCAATAAAATATTTTATATTTTAAAATACCATTAGTTTCAATTTTGAAACTATTTAATTCTTGACTTTTTTAAATTATCATGTCTTAGTGATATAGTAGAACCAACTCTCTTAACACATTTATAACATGTAAAATTAATCCATAAAATTTTCTATGGAATAAATTATGTAAAATTATATTTATTTTAATATTTATAATACCATTTATTTGATTCTTTCATTAATTAAGCAATTACTACATCATCATTGTGTCACAATTTAATTTAATTATTTATTTCATAAAAATTAAAAATAAATTACCATGATGTAGGTAATAATTTTTTATTTGTAAATACTATTTATAGTCAAAGATATTCCTTGTATAACCCCATATTAAAAATAAATTACTTGTCAAAAACAAAAGTGTAAGAAAAATAAATTTTCATTGAATATAATATTATAAATGAATTAAAGTCATCCAAGTGGCTCCAAGTCATCCTAAAATAGACTCAAGAATGATATGTTTCGGAAAAAACTCATCCAATTAAAATATGACAAGTTTTAGGGTAATTTTATATTTTAATAATATGCTTTTTACCTTTAATTACCCGATTTACCCTTAATCGTGGTAATAAAAATTATTATTATAGTTGTTATTCATAGTCCAAAAATAAAATGGAAATATTTACATAATTTTTACCTTATAATTCCAAATATGGAATAAATTTGTTGAAATTCAAAACATATAATTTGTATAAATTAATTAAAAATTAATCTTGTTGACAGAATAAGAAAATGGATTTTTAAAGTAAAACGTTCAATAGTTCACATAGTTTTTGTATCTAATTGTAATGTGAGGTTGATTATAATGACCTAAATTGAATTAATTGATAAAAAATTGATCTAATTATACTTTAAAATAATAAAAAACATAATTTAACTCTATAAATAAATTATACAAAAAAGTAGTTTTGAACTAATTTTTTGTATTATTCACTATTTGTCAAAATATAAAAGTTCTCAGAAAAATTCTATAAAATTACCCAAAGTAAATTTTGATACTTATATTCTAAATAATAATTTTATTTTGTCAAAAATAATTTATAAAAGTTATAAAAACTAAATTTATAATAGGCACTCCATTAAAAGGCGGTAAAACTACCTTTTTTTTAAATACTTCTTTTATGCATAAAATTGAATTTGTTCTTATATCATGACTAAAAAAATAAAAAAATTAATTATTATATTGAATATATTACATATCTATATAATTAATATAATCCAAAAATAGTGATTTTATTATTTATAAAATAGACTTGTGCGCATTTAAATACTTTTTCAGAAAAATATTTCCTTTTATTTTAAAACGGGTTTTACATTCATTTATAATTAATTGGTCACCGAAGAAATAAATATACATGTGTAAACAATAATTTAATAATTCATTTAATATTATTAATTTCCTCCATTATAACGACTATGTTATAACTTTAACATTTAATTAATAATATCTAGTTGTTTAGTTTAAGATTGATGGGGTCTATCATGTATGCTATCGAACATAGTGTTTTCTTTTAAAAACTTGGGATATTACATCATCCCCCATTTAATAAATTTCTTCCTCGAAATTTGAACTTGGGATTTCTAAATAAGGTATCACTTTTCAAAATACCTTTATTGAAATCTCACATAGAAAAAATAATATAAGAAACTTCCACTTTAAAATAAATGAAGGAAAGTATGAAGGTCGCCTAAGATAACACATACTAGAGTTCCATGTAGGAAAATGAATATGTAATAGAAAACTAAACATCAAATTCTGATGGAGAGTGATAGAAAACATGTTCAGAAGAAGTTAACAATCACAAAACAATAAACTTGGGATTGTTTAAAAGGCCAATGATTTGTTATAAAGAAAAGTAAATGGATAACATTTTTGTTTCAAAATACATTTTATATAGTTGAGGAATTATTTTACTACTTGGACTATGAACATAAGAAAACATACTTACATGAAAAGTATAGTTTCATCCATTAATCAAATACCACCACAAACTCATCTTTTTCTTCAAACTATGAGTATTCAAGATGATTTTTTCACACCTAAAGCACTATAATAAACTTATAGATAATAATATTATCCAAAAAATATTAAATAATGATTCCTCTCAACTTTATACATTAACCAAAACCAAAAATCTTATAACAAGATAAGATGATTCCTTAAAAATAATAAACCTTATATGCCAAGAACTAACTCAATCACTAAAATTAAATAATAATACCCAAAGTTCTATATAAAACATTTGATAAATAATTGTCCTCAAAATTCCTCAAAATAAATCCAACTATGATTCAAACCCAAAATTGAGAAGGATTGATCACATAGTCTTCCAAAATAAATTTTAAGATTTATCTATAAATAACATCAATTACTCTTGAAGTCATATAACAAAAAATATTTTCTTTAGTAATATTTATGATATGTTAACCATTTACATAAATAACTTTAATCACCATAAGTTCACTATTAAATCATATATTATTACAAAATATATTTCAAATATTATTTATAAAATAATATACCATATTATTCTATTTACCATGATTATATATGATTCCTAAAATAGTGAACATCTTCTAAAATGACATTAATCACTTAATCACCAAATCATTTTCCAATCTCATGGTTGTATATTCGATAAATGATATATTACCAAAATCAAATTATTATTCATCCATTAAATAATTTAAACAAAAATAATGAATTCATAGTAATCGGTACTTCACATAGGCTAGTGGTAGTAGATTCACCCTTGTCACCCTTCGATTTTGGGTTCAATCCCTAGGGACTTGCCGGACATGATGAGTTTTCACCCATCCTATGGGTTGTACTTTTTCTAAAACTATATAATTCTTATAACATTCTTGAAATATGGTAAAATACTCAAAAATAACCATAACATGTTTTAACCTCATAGGTTATCTCATACCATTCATTTTCCATCCCAAAATGTAATAACCCTTATTTACCTCAAAAATGAATATCTCCAAATATAGAATTAGTCACCTTAAGATTTCATAAGTTAAATCCTAAAAAAGTTTTCTAAGACATTAAACTTATTAAAAACCTAAAAATTATAAACCCATGATGATATCCATATCTATTAAGAAGACATCTTATTCTCCAAAGTTGTATAAACCCTACTCTGATACCAACTATAAGGACCTAACCTTAAAAATAACTTATTCTGGTGACTTTAGACTAAAATTTATTTTATTTTGATTCCCAAAGTTCTTTTAGGTCTAGAGTTTTATATAATTAGGGAAAACACATACATAGTAATCCCATATATTACAAGTTGATACTTATATGCAGTGTCCATTTTTCCCACCAAAGGAAACCCTTTCAAAATAAAACATGGTTTCTTTTCTAATCACATCTTTAATACTTTCATCATGACACCTTTTTTCCATACCAATATTTAAGCCCTGTGAAAAAAAATTAAACTTGGGATGAGTACAAACAGATCAGTATGAGACATAAATAAAGAAAACTATTAGTCTAGTGAAAACCCATAAAGCATTTCCTTAAAATAAAACAATCCTTTTTACCCTTAAAAAAGAGATCATCATTTAAAAAAGATAATTATATTACCTTTTTAAGATTATTTATTTTCCTGAAAACTCAGAAGAAAACATAAAATATATAAGTAGGTAACTTGGGACATAATTATACTAAAATGGAATAACCATGTTGTCAACTTCCATACATGTCACTATTACAAATGGAATAGTCATAAGGTCTACTTCCATACATGTCACTCTTAAAAATTGAATAGTCATGCGACCGACTTCCATACCCAACGCATTGAAGGTTATAATGTAACCACCCATCCTTGTATTATCACGTAACCACCCGTAAAATTTACAAGTACCATTATATAATAATAACACATAAAATCTTTCAATTTTCAATATTTTACACATAACATTTCATTTGAACGTATTTGAAAACATTTCAAGTTATTTAAATAACCAATCCTTTATCAAAACCCATTTTAAAACATTTATAAAATTGATTTTTTAATCAAAGTATCCCATACCACTTTGAATTTTTTTAAAGAAATTAAAATTTTAACATTTTAAAATATTCATATCTATATAAATAAATCTGTAAAACCATTTTGAAAACATGGACATGAATGAGAAAGATTTATAAAAATAAATCTCTAAAACACTTAATATGATGTTTTAGTTAAAGAGTCTCTTACCACTTGACAAACACATGAATAAAAATCATTAAAGAATAACATTAAAGAAATATTTAAATATTATTAAAATGTAGTAATTCATGATATAACATCACAAAAGGGTTGTATATACACCTTATATGATAATAAAAGTGAATAGAATCAATATATGCCTCAATGAAAGGAGATTGAGACTAAGCCTCTTACCTTGAGTCTGACTTGTCACATAAAATAATTATATTCATAAATAATAAACACAGGCCAGTTATTTATTTTCTTGAGTTCCTTATTTAATTTTATTATTCCTTTTATTTCACTTATTATCATGTTATAACAATTACTTAATTATTTAAATTCAAGTCGTACGTTTTGATGATATTTGATACATAAGTCCAAAAATACATTGGTATGATGTCAATAGTCAAAATTGGTCATTAGTACATCATCAAAAAAATAATATTCACAATATAATAATAACTTTTATACATTATTTATACTTTAAAATCCATATATTAAATATTTATATGAAAAATGAACAACGTTACAATCATGGAGAGGGTAAGTCGTACGTACACGTAAGTAACATTTCCATTTTTCAATGATCATTATGGAAACAAGTTAAGTATTATTTTATGTTTCCATAATGTTAATAATATCATAAATATAATATTAATCATTTGAATATATTTATATATATATTATCCATGTGATTTGGTGATTAAAAATGAATCACTACTCTTCGTGGAGATGATAGTTCACACGTACGCACGAATGACGTTATCATTTTTATATGCATGGAAAGTAAGAACATAATTGATGTATTATTATATTATACTTATAAATATGTAATTAATATAATATATAAACATTAATTCCATCATTATAACTAATATTGAGAGATGGTAATGGAAAATGAATTATATCAGTTCGTGGAGGTGATAGTTCACACGTACACATGAACGATTAATTGTTTTATCATTTGATTGAATAAG
This sequence comes from Viscum album, assembly GCA_963277665.1. Taxonomy (NCBI): domain Eukaryota; kingdom Viridiplantae; phylum Streptophyta; class Magnoliopsida; order Santalales; family Viscaceae; genus Viscum; species Viscum album. The sequence continues at coordinate 1,063,960,490 of OY728134.1, read as the reverse complement.
AGATGGATATGGGTCATGATAAAAAAATAATAACTTATAAGTATATTTAAGATATTGTATTTATTATTTTATCATGGTTTAAGGAGTTTGGAATAAGTGTAAGAATAAATAAAATAGAAACACTTAATTAAAAATGATACCTCTTCCTCGAATGATATCCTTTTATTAACACCTTAACACCTCTAAGGAGGATATTATGCCTAAACTAATTCCTATATAATGTGTAGAGGGACTATTGGAATGTATTTTAGTATATATAGGCCTAAAAAATCGGTTTTTAGTTGTGAATAAAATATATAAAGTAGTTCACTTTTATAAGAGAGGGGGGCACTCTTAAAATTATTCAAAATATTAAATTAATATAAAATAATTTTCTATTAAAAATGGGTCCAAAGTGATTTATTTATAATATAGGATTATTATGGGTATAAATATAATAATAAAATTAAAATTATACATGTTTTGAATATATTTTTAATCCTTATATTTTTTTAACCCTCTTAACTCCAACATTTTTATCAAGTAATTTACATTTTGAGTGTCAATATAATTACTATAACATGTCAAAATACCAATAAAAGAGTAATTTATGAAATTTTAGGAATTATTCCAAATATGTGTCTAAATATTGGATTTTTATAAATTTCATAACATTTAATAAAATATTTTATATTTTAAAATACCATTAGTGTCAAGTTTGACACTATTCATTTCTTGAAATTTTAAAAATATCATAACTTCTTGATATAGTAAAAAAAACTCTTTTAAAACATCACTAAAATGTCAAATTAAACCATAAAATTCGTGGATGACATAAATTATGTAAAATTATATATATTTAAATATTTATAATATCAATTATTTGATTATTTCATTAATTAAGAAATTACTACATCATCATTGTGTCGTCATTTAATTTAATTAATTATTTCATAATGATTTTAAATAAAATACCATGATGTAGGTAATAATTTTATATTTCAAAATAATATTTATAGTTTAAGATATACCTAATATATTTCTATATTAAAAATACTTTACTTGTTAAAAATAATAGTGTAACAAAAATAACTTTTCATTGAATATAATTTTATAAATGCATTAAAGCCATCCAAGTGGATCCAAGTTATCCTACAATCAACCCAAGGATTATATTGGTTATAACACACTCATAAAATAAAATTAGTATAATTTTTAGGTTATTTTTATATTTTTATAATATAATTTTTACCTTTAATTACCTGATTTAGCTTTAGCCGTGGTAATAAAAATTATTACTAAAGTTACTATTCATAATATACAAAAATAAAAGGTACATATTTACATGGATTGGAAATTATGATTCCAAATATGAAATAAATTTTTATAAATTAAAAATACATAATTGGTAGAAATTAATTGAAAATTAATCCTGTTGACGGAATAAGAAAATAGGTTTTTAAAGTAAAACATTCAAAAGTTTAGATAGTTTTTATATCCAATTTCAATGTAAAATTGATTCCAATGACCAAAATTGAATTAAATGATAAAAAATAGATCTAATTATACTTTAAACATGATTAAAAAATAATTTATCTATATAAATAAATTGTACCAAAAAGCAATTTGGAACTAATATTTTGCATTATTCACTATTCATCTGACTGAAAATTGTATTTATTGATTTTTAAAAGGAGAAAAAACAAGGTCACAACCCCCTCAAGGAGGGATAAAATGATACATACCAAGGGAATCCACTTGAACTACACCCTTACACTTGATAGGGAGAGATTCCAAACTAACATAAATCGTTAGATCATCTTCCTGTCTACCCATGCACACCCGCAAGTCTACTGCATAGTTAACCTCCCTCAAACTATTATGGATCATCCTCCCTTGATTGGTTTCCACCATGCATCTGCGAATAAGATATATCATCTCCCAGGGAACTGCATGACATCCCTGTATAGCTTTCACCAGGATTTATGAGTCGAATTCGATCTCAGCTACCTGAAAGCCCAAAATAAATTTTGATACTCCAATTCTAAATAAAAAATTTATTTTTTCAAATATAATTTAAAAAAGTGAAAAAAAAAATAAATTTAAAATGGGTTCTCCATCAAAAGGTGGTAAAACATCCTTTTTTGAAAAATAATCCTTTTATGTATAAAATTGAATTTGTTCTTATATCATGAATAGAAAGAACCTAAAATGAATTTTAAACATTATATTGAATATATTACATATATATTTTGTTAATATATTCTATCAAGAGTAATTTTATTATTTATAAAACACATTTATGCACATTAAAATATTTTTTCAGAAGAAAAAAATTTTCCTTTTCTTAAGGGTTTTACATTCATTTATAATTAATTGGTCACCAAATAATTATATAAACATGTGTAAATAATGCTTTAATAATTCAATTAATACTATTTGTTCTCACCATTCTAATGACTATGTTATAACAGTAACATTTAAATAATAATATCTAGCTATTCATTTAAGCTTGATGTGACGTATCATGTACACTATCAAACATAGTGTTTCCTTTTAGAAACTTGAGATCTTATTGTATACCATAGTTTGTAAGGAATATCCATAAAAGGATAATGGATTATTTGTATGACTCATAATCAGCCTTACCATTCCTAGAAAGGTATGGTTCCTCATTTTACTAAAACTATTCTATGGTGGTTTATAAAGTGGAATGAGTTGAGATAGAATCCTAAACTCACTTAGAAATTCAATAAACTATTGATTAAGATATTTAACAATTTGATCAAATTTAATATTCATTATCTTATTTGAAAGTTTATTCTCTACTTAATTCATGAATTATTATAATTTCTTAAAGTACTCGAACTTATACCTCATCACGTAGACATAGCAATATATACTCAATTCATCAGTAAAATTTATGAAGTAAGAATACCAACCTATAGCTTCTATTAGAAATAGTCCACACACATCAGTGTGTACCAATCTTAGAATCTTTGTGAATCTTTCACATAATCCACCAAATTGTGTTTTGGTTATTTAAACTTATAAACTGTCATGATATATTTCAAGATTTTTAGATTAAAAGAGTATAAATAACCTACTTGATGTAGCTTTGTCAAATGATTCTCGTTTATATAACCAAAATGGTAATTCCATAGCTGTGTGTTATATGATTCATGCGGATGGGATTCGTTATCAATTAAAAATACTTGGTTTTAATAATTTAACACATAAAGACTGTTATTTAAGTGTTTTATACCAAAACATATGTTGTATTTATAAAATAAACAACTTTTGTTTCTAAACTTGAAAACAAAACCATCTGTATCTTGGTAGGATACAAAAATTTTATTTTTTGTAATAGTCAGTACATAATAATAATCTTTTAAAACAAATATCATTCATGTTTGAAATGGAATATGGTAGACTCCAATATCTATAGCAGCCCTCCTCTCACCATTATTATCCCACAAATCTGCCTCTCCTTTGGAAATCTTTTATAATCTACTTGGTTCATGTATTTAGATACATATGTGAGAACCACAAGCTATATATAATACCCAATGTGTAGACATGGAAATATTTTACTCTATAAAGAAAACACATTTATCTTTTCTATGATTTTGAGTGAAGTTCCACTTTCATTTACCATGCTTTCCAAATAAAAAAACCCTTCTTCATTTTCCTTCATTTGGATCTTTCTTTTCATAGAAGGATAACACTTGGGAGATTTAGTCTTGTTATGATTCTTGGAAACATTTGCCTTGTTCTTACTTTTCTTATTCACCATAAGGAATATGGGTTTGGAACACCCCATTTCCTTATCAACTTGGTTAATGTGATTAAAAAATCTTGAAATAATCCTCTCATTATTTCTCATGTTATAATTAACAATAAACCTGAAGAATATAACAAACAATATTTTCTATATGCCTTTATTTGTGATTTGTTTCATAAATACACACATAATACAATCTCAAAAGATCTAAAGGAATGGTATCTTTGGGTAATTAGATACATAATATAAAACTTTAAATAGGTAAACAACAACATTATTTAAAACTCCTTAACAATCTCTTAAAATTCCACCGCTCTTCCAAAACTACACAACAAAACCTAGGGGCATACGTAAGAAAGGGGTAAACTATAAATCCCAATAAGGTAACAATAAAAGAATAACATAATAAAATTAATACATGTTAGTAAATATTCATGCCAAGGTGACATAGAAGGGGTTATAATCGTAAACATGAACATCAAATAATGTAAGATGATAACAGCATGGCAACAAATGAATGTGGAAACAACATAAAACATAACATCAAAAGAATAAGTCGAGGATAACTGCTGAGAAAAAAATAACATATTTTTATTAATATAACCTACCATTCACCACACATGGTATGTAATGAGATAAAAAAATTACCCAATTCATTGGAGGACTATATAATTCTAGGCCCAACCATCATATTCATATCATGTACATGATTTAGTGTGCCACATAGATCATACAACATACTAATACCTTTCAATAATTTTAATCCCACAATTAATGATTGTGGTTTAAATACAATAATTAAACAATAAATTAAGGGTAGGTATATCTAGGTGAATAAACTTGAGTGGAAATGAGGATGGTTATTCCCCACTAGAATGTTTGGCATGCAAAAATCATAGGATAATTCCTACAGCATAACGGGTGTAAATAATGATACATAGAAGGGTTTAATGAGATTAAAGGGTGATATATCAGTAATTTTAAATCATAATCATAGTAAAATGGATATGTAAAAACACCTTACAACCTGAAAATTTTAAAATATAAGGCATAATATAAAGAAAGTGCTTGAATAAAGTGAATGAGAGAATATATTACCCTGAGATGGCTCATCAAAAAGCTTGGGAGGAGCTTCTTAAGATCTTAGCAACACCTCATGATGGATTTATAAATGTATTGGGAGACAAAATACATGATAAATGGGTTTTGAGTGAAGAGTATTGGGATGATGGGTGGGTATTTATAGCAAAATAGAGGGGAATTCTTTATTAATTTCTAAACTGGGGTTTTGGACTCTATATGATAAAATAATTAAAACTACAAACCTTCCCATGGTTATTACCTATGGTTTCTATAAAATAGGATTGGTTTTAAATATTTTATAATTATATGAACCTAACACATTAAAACAACACCATTGGTGATGTGGAAGTGAGTCATGTTCATAAAGAATTGGTTTTAAAACCCTAAATATATAATATTGGTTTTGGAGGATTCATTAATGGTTTCTAAAATTAATCGAATAACTTCAAAAATAAATTATTTCAAATTTGAAATATATATACTTTTTTGGATGAATTTTATATAATTTATTGCATCACTTTGGGGTCATTATGATTTCATAATATAGACAGTATATTTAAATAGTATTTAATTTTTACCCAAAAATTTGACAGGCTCATAAAATTATGAAAAATTTACCGTTGGATGCTTTTGAAATTATAATTTTGAAAATAATATTTATTTTATTTAAATAATTTATTACATATAATAATTTTCACTTTTGAATAAAAATACCTTTTTATAGAAAAATACTAGTTTTACGATATTAACCACTTTCTGACCCTTATAAAAATTACATTAAAATTAATTAAATTATATTATAATTTATATGTAAATAATTACTATATTAATATAATGTTTTATTAAAATACCATTTATTTCAAAAATTTAAGAGTTTATCAAAATATTTCCTTAATTGAAACTATATATTTCCCAAAAATAAAATGTTTATTTCTCTGTTTCAAAATCTAATTCTTATCTAACTCATTATATAATCATTGATAAATTAATAATAAAAAGGTATGAATAAAATAATTATAAAATAAAATATTCAATTTTATAATGTTGTGGTCTAGATATATAACCCCTTATTACACTAGTAGATGCCCTGAGGGTAAGGTGTGTGATGGTGGTGCTTTCTTGGGGTGGTTTAGCAAACATGGTTTGGGTTATTATCTCGATGATCTTAAACTTCTACCATAAATGGTTTATATTTATCATTAATTATTCAATTTCAACTTGTGCTTGGTCAAGGGAAAATCTCAGTGATGTCATATCCCACATAATCTCCATTAAATAGGCTTCATAGGGTACAATCCAATAGGTCAAGGAAATCATTTATTCCTTCTATGTCAATTGGACTTTATCATAAACCTTAATATATAATAATATTAATAGTCACTATAAAATAGTTACATTATAAATAGTTACGAAGCATAATAATCATTTAAATCCAACAGGGTATATTTTATAATAGTCCAAAATAACTAAAGTACTGCATGTGTTTTTTATAACTACATTACATAGTAAGGAATTTATTCATTGAAAAAGGGAATATTGTTTATAAAATTTTGGTTCATTAAATTCTTACACCCTTCATAAATTTAACCCTTAAAATTTCATTTCATATATTAAAATAGATGAGGTTACTTTTGTTTTATTGCCACTTTTTGTTCACATGTAGCATCCTCATACTTGTGGTTCTGCCACAACACTTTGACCGGGTGAGTTTTCATGTTTCATAGAACATTGTCTCTATGATCTAAGATCTTCATCAGATTATACTCATATGAAATATTTTTCATGACCCGTCCTTGGGGCCCATGCCGTGACTACCCCAAGCCCGCCTTCCATAAGCCAGGGGCTGGCGACTAGCACCAAAGGCGTAAATACCAAAAGAAGGGAAGGCATTGCCTTTATGAAGTAACATACACAACAGAGTACGCAAGTGAAGTAAACACTAAGTAAAACTGAGTACAAGGTAAGTGCTGAAAAAGTAAATGGGCCAGTATACAAACCCAACTGAAAGTATAGTACAACTGAAAGGAAAGTACAAGAGTAGAAAGTAAAACAGCAACACTGAGTCGTCCTCCAGAAATCCCACCTGAAGGGTGGGTACAGATAGTCTCCTCAGCTCCTCGGCCCGACCGTCTGCTCCGTGTACGTCCCGCCAAGTGGTCCACCTCTGAGTACCATCCAGCTCCACAAGCCTCCACCTCGATTAGTATTGTTCGTTGTCTGCATCCAACACAACGTAGTGAGGGCATAGCCCATGTATGGGTGAGTATACGATACTCAGTAGGGACCCCGAGACCCCCGAAGGTCTCTTAGAATCCACATAGGATAAAACAAAAAGGAAAGATACAATCAAGAAGTATCAAACGACTCTACTTAGGTATATTCCCATACATATACCTAAGTCATCAGTTACAGTTCGGCTCCAGCTCCGGAGCCCAAGCACAACCTAGTCCACATAGGAAAGCACGACCCAATCCACACAGGAAAGCAAGTCAACCACATTGATGATAATGATTGAGAATCAAGACTCAGCTACACAGGTATACACTTCATAAGGAGATAGAGATGATAAGATGTAGCCACTGATTCATCTAAGCTGTCGGATCCACATATGATACAAAATCAGCTAAGCTGTCGGACCCACAAAGGATACAAGACCAGCTACTCTGCCAGAACCACATAGGAAACAAGTACATAGTCAAATACTACCGGACCCACATAGGATACAAGAATAGTATTCATCGTCGTCTAACCCACGGAGGATCCCATTACGGTCATCATCACTGCCGAACCCACGGAGGATCCAAGTACAGTCGTCCTCGCTGCCGAACCCATGGAGGATCCAAGTGCAGTCGTCATCGTCGCAGTCGCAGCCAGCTCTAGGGTTCCCGCACACAGCACGCTCGGTTCTAGGAGGGTCTGCTCCATGATCCAAGGGGTCGATACATCAACTATCACAAAGTCCAGAGTTTATGTATCACAAAGTTCCATCTCGCCAATAGGAAATCAACACGACAGACGACGCGTCAATCGAATGCCCGGTCTGAGAGATATTGTCCTTTCCGTCCCAGGGGCCCGATTGGTTTTTAAGTTAAAACCAACTTGACTGTACTCCAGCTGCATCCAAACTTCAAGCGGAGTAAGCCAAAAGAACCATCTCACAAAGAGGAAACCAACAAAATCGACGACATGTCAATCGGACATCCGGAGCTTAAGTTATAAGCGTTTCCACTCTGAGGGCCCGGTTGGTTTCATGTTCGAACCAACCCGGCCGTACCAAAAGTTCTTTGAAACCTTGAGTGTAACATACCGAAATGACCATCTCGATCCAAGGATCCCAACACATCTAACAGTGCATCAATCCGAGGTCTTCAGCCCATGTTATGGGAAAATGCCTAAAAATAGTCCAAAGTGGGGGGTCTGGGCCCGGCCTGGCCCGGCCCAACCCCCCCAGGGTCGGACCGAGCTGGGTCGACCCGACCCGGGTCCGGGTCCGGCCAGGCGCGGCCTGGCCCGGTTCTCACGACCCGCCCCGGCCCGGTCGGGGGGGTGCGCTGGCTCGGCTAGTGGGCCGAACAGGGGAGACGTGTTTCCCCCCTTTTGCGCTCCACGGATGCGGCGGTCGTCGCGTTTTCCTCTGGATACTGCACGGCTGTCAGATCCGGCCCCCTGCCGCCGTAACTTCATCCGTAGAGGATCCTGCCGGCGTCGCGCTCGGGCGCTGCCGCCGGAAATTTCTGCGGGCCACCAGAGTCGTTTCGGTGGTCCGTTCTTGCTCCCGACTGCACATGTGGTCGTCTCGGGACTCGCTCTTCACTGCGACGGCCTTTAAATGCCATCGTGGTCCCATTCTAGTGTCACCCAACGTTCCGCGCATCAAGAACAGAAAAACGATGGGTTTGGACTTGTTCGTTTGTCCGCACCCACCGCATTAGTGGTTTGAAACAACTCCCAACAATTTCCCCGCAAATAATAATAATCCCCAACCCGCAAATAATCATTCATGGATCAACATGATAATGAGTTGATCTGCGTTCATGTTTAGGGGAAAAAAACATGGGAATATTAACATTCTCAAAAATAAACCCCTACTTCAACCAGGAAGACGATCGTCGGCGTCGCGGTACACGGCGTCGTGGAGAAGAGGATCGTAGGCGTCGTGGTACACGGCGTCGTGGAGGAGAGGATCATAGGCATCGTAGTACACGGCATCGCAGAGAAGAGTATTTGGTGGTGCGTTGATAAACTCTGAGGAACCGGCGTTCTTTGTCGTTCTTCATCGGTGTTTCTTCAGAGCTTCCTCCCGCGAGTTCTCAATTCTGTTTTCCCAAGGGTTTAATAAAAGAAAACAATCCTCATGATATGTTCATTATTATGCTTCATTAATGAACCTTAATTAATGAACCCATTAAACACATGGACTTTGTTGTTACACAACCAAAGGGTCAAGTCATTAAATGGCCCCCATTTAATGATCATCGTTACACTACGTCTCTGCCATCTTTCGCTCAACGGTGGAAAGGAATAAAATAACTTATAGTTATTTTATTATATAAAATTCTTTTCCTGAAAGTTTAAAAACTTATCTTTTTCATCCGACCCTTGATGGTTGAAGTTAAGCTTCACCTAAGAAAATCCCGACACTGCAAATTCATCAGTGCCCTCGGATTTTAATTCCGAGCACCAGTTCAGAAGTTAGAAAAACCCGCTCATTCGTTCACTGAACGTACCCGAGATAAAATTCAAAAATTGATTCTAGGCACACCGAGCCTTGGAATCAAGTGCTTTCATAAAATGTGTACTCGTAAAATCTCAAAGAATTTAAGGAAAAAAATCCTCTAAATTTATGAGTCTTTACATTACTCCCACCTCAGGGATTTACATCCCCGTAAAGCTATATCATAAACTAGGGAAAAAATGAGGGTATTGAGCACGCATCTGAGCCTCCCGCTCCCATGTGCTCTCCTGGAGGTTCTCGTGCTGCCACATGATCCGCACTAGAGGAATCGACAATCCACATAGGACCCGCTCCTGTCGATCCTCGATCTCCACCATGACCTTTGCAAAAGTCACCCCTTCATAGATGTCCATCTCCCCATAATCGATGATATGCGTCGGGTCGTGCACGTATCTCCTCAGCTGAGAAATGTGGAAGACTTCGTGCACCCGGTGCAACTAAGGTGGAAGATCCAGGCAATAAGCCACCTCGCCTATCCTACTGAGAACCTGGAATAGTCCGATGAAGTGCGGAGATAACTTGCCGCCTCGGCCAAATCTCTGTAATCCACGTTGAGGTGAGACCCGTAAGAAAACATGGTCGCCATCCTCAAACTCCAGTGGTCTTCGCCTCCTGTCAGCATAGGACTTATGTTGGCTCTGAGTAGTCCTCATCCGCTCCTAAATGATCTGTACCTTCTCTGTCATGGCCTGGACCATCTCTGGTCCTACAAGTGCTGACTCCCCAGGGTCTGTCCAGCACAGAGGGGATCTGCACGGTCCGTCGTACAAGGCCTCGTCTAGTGCCATCCCGATGGTGGAGTGGTAGCTATTGTTGTATGTAAACTCCACCAAGGGTAGGTGATCCTCCCATCTATGACCAAAGTCAAGGACACATGCACGGAGCATGTCCTTGAGTGTCTGGATGGTCCTCTATGTCTGTCCATCTGACTGCGGGTGAAAGGCAGTGCTTAGGCATAGCTGCGTCCCAAAGTCCTCCTGCAACCCCTTACAAAGCCGGGAAGTAAAGAGAGTGTCTCGATCAAAGATGATAGATGATGGAACACCATGAAGTCGTACTATATCCTGAACGTATAGACATCCTAAGCTCTCCATTAAGCCCTGCTCTCTAATAGGTAAGAAGTGGGCCAACTTGGTGAGTCGGTCTACAATCACCCAAATGGAGTCATGTCCTCTAGAAGTACATGGAAGCCCCATCATGAAATCCATGGATATTCCATACCACTTCCACTCTGGGACCTCTAAGGGTTGTACCAAGCCTATAGGTACCTGGTGCTCTGCCTTTACTTGCTGACAAGTGAGGCATCGAGAAATGAATCCTGCCACAGCCTTCTTCATACCCGGCCACCAGTACTGTCGTCTGAGGTCCTGATACATCTTCTCTACTCTGGGATGTACCGCTAGAGGGGAAGTGTGGAACTCCCTCAGCACCTCCTCCTGTAGTGTAACTGGTACCATGGTACGTTCCCTGAAAAGGATGACGTGCTCTCCTCCTACAGAAAATCCATCAGGCTCCTATCCTGTGGATATCTGTGCATGTCGTGTCTCACAGTCCACGTCCCCATGTTGTGCCTCTCTGACCCGCTGATGTAGTGGAGGAGTGACTGTGAGGGACTGAAGATAGGATTCCCCATCACTATCCACGAAGGATATCTACAAAGCGGATAACTGCTCCGTCATCTCTCCAAGTAGTTGTATGCCTGATCTCCTACTGAGAGCATCATCCACAACGTTCCCCTTCCCAGGAGTATAAACAATATCAAAGTCATAATCCTGGAGGAACTCGAGACATCGCCACTGTCTCAGGTTCAGGTCCTTCTGCGAGAAGATGTACCTGAGACTCTGGTGGTCAGAGTAGACTGTAAAGCGCTCGCCCATCAGTTAGTGTCGCCACATCTTCAGGGTGAAGACCACCGCTGCTAACTTCAGGTCATGGGTGGCATAGTTCTGCTCGTGCGGCCTCAGAAGCCATGAACCGTAAGTGATCACTACTCGCTCCAACATCAGGACACACCTGAGTCTGGTCCCTGATGCGTTGCAGTAAACTACATACCCTACGCCCTCCTCCGGAAGCCTCAAGATGGGCGCACTGGTCAAACTCCGCCTCAGCTCTTGGAAGCTCTGCTGACATCTGTCTGACCACACGAAGGGTTTCCCCTTCTTCGTCAAAGCTGAAAGCGGTGATGCAACTCTGGAAAAGTCTGGCACAGATCTTTGATAGTACCTAGCTAGACCTAGCAAACTCCGCACCTCTGTCATTCTCCTGGGTGGCTCCCAAGAAAGTACTGCCTCGACCTTCGCGGGATCCACTGTAACTCCCGCCTCAGAGATGACATGCCCCAAGAAGTGGACCTCTCGAAGCCAGAATTGGCACTTCGAGAGCTTACCATAAAGCTGGTACTCTCATATTGTATCCAGTACAACCCGTAAGTGGTAGGCGTGCTCCTCCTCAGTCATCGAGTAAATCAGTATGTTGTCAATGAAGACTACGACAAACAGATCGAGGTAGGGCTGGAAGATCCTGTTCATGAGACTCATGAACACTGCTGAAACATTGGTCACACCAAAGGTCATGACCAAGAACTCATAATGGTCATACCGACACCTAAAGGCCATCTTCTGCACATCCTTGTCCCGAACTCGGAGTTGATTATAGCCTGACCTGAGGTCTATCTTCGAGAACCAACGTGCTCCCTTGAGCTGATCAAAGAGGTTGTCAATCCTCAGAAGCGGATACTTGTTCCTCACAGTCACCTGGTTCAGGCGACGGTAATAGATACACATTCGCAAGCCCCCATCCGCCTTTTTGGTGAAAAGGACCGGAGAATCCCAGGGTGAAACACTGGGTCGGATGAAACATTTCCCCTGTAAGTCCTCCAGTTGTACCTGCAGCTCACAAAGCTCGGCGGGAGCCATCCGATACATTGGGGTATATATCGGTGATGTAATGGGGTACAGGTCTATGTAGAAATCTACCACCCTGCGAGGAGGTATTATTGGAACATCGTCAGGGAAAACGTCTGCATACTGATCCACCACTACAGGAAAACTCGGACTCCGCACGTCGACTACTCTGAGGATGAGACTAGCCAACTGATGTGTGATCGGCTGCCCTCTCCTCTGTGTGAGTCCATCATGTGCTGTGAAGGTTCCCTTCTCACCGGTGAAGGTGAACCTGGTCCCATCCGTGCGGACACACCGCACCTTGAGCCTAATACGGTCGATCTGAGCATGGACTGTAGATAACTAGTTCATACCCAAGATGACGTCGTAAGGCCTCGACGCCGCTACAAGAAGATCCCAGATGAAGATCTCGCCTCCTAGAGTAATCTCACACTGCCGGCACCAGTGCGTGATCGTCAAGTCTGCTCCCATAGGAGTCTCTAGCCACAAGGATTGATCCAACGGCTCCATCGGAATCTCTGAGCTCCGAACAAGGGCAGCGGCAATGAAAGAATGACTCAAACATGTGTCTATAAGAACTACAGTAAGGGTGGAGTAGACATAGATAGTACCTCGAATCATCTCAGGTGCATCGTGGTCGTAAGCCTCTGCTTCCTGGAGCTGAGCCTGCCTCTGCTTGCCAGCTCCCTGTGGTTGGGGTGGACCTTCTAGGGGTGGTGGTGGTAGAGCCTCGAAGCGTCGTCCACCACCCGCTGCTCGGCCAGCTCCTCTGCCACATCCGCCTGCTCCCTGTGGACTGCCACGGTCGAACATTTTCCTCTACCTAGGAGGTCCCTCCACTGTTTGCTGCTCATCTTCATGGCGGGTCAGGCAGTCACGAGCCATGTGACCCTGCCTGCCGCATGCATAGCACTGTCTGCTCCTCGAAAGGCTGTCTCTGCACCATGTGCCCCACACAACCGAAGTCGTGTCCTGAGGTCTCCCACCTGATGGCTTGGTCCGCTTGGACCCCTGAGTTGTCTGTCGACTACCTGCTACGGAAGACTCCGCTCTATGTCATACTGCGGTGGGTCTCGCTGCTCAGTGAGAAAGCTCTCCATTAGCAAGGATCGCTCTAGCTCCCCCGCCTGAGTCGGGATGCTGAGTGGAATCGTCGAATCTCTGATCTCATGCGTCAACCCCTGCTCAAAGGTCCGGGCCCGGAATAATGGGTCTCGTACCATGTTCATGGAGTAGCGCGAGAGGTCGGTAAATCTCACCGAGTACTGGGCTACTGACATGCTTCCCTACTGCAGCTATAGTAACTCCTAGATGTGTACCGTACGAAGGGTGGATGGAACGAACTCCGAGCGGAAGAGGATCTAGAAGACCTTCCAAAGAAGAGATGCCTCATCATGCACCTGGAGCATTAGGCTCCACCATCTACCTGTTGCTGTGTGTAGGAGACTCGCAGCAAGGATCACCATGAGGTCTGCTGGTGTCCCTACCAACTTGATGACTCTGGCGACAACCTCCAACCAATCCTCGGCTGCCTGAGGATCCGTCTCTCTGCGGAACTTGGGTGGCCTCTGCCTCCGAAACTCGTGCAACGCACTGAGGCGGTGTGCACTCTCCGCCACTGGGGCTGGTAGCATCGGTGGATCGGCAGGTAAAGGTACCGTCGGTGCCTCCGATGTAAAGGGACCCTGCACCGAGTCCTCGTTGCTCGGTGGGCTACCGTCTCGCACAAAGCTTGGAACCCTAGCTGGATGCCATCATGGGTTCATACTGAAAAGAAACAGGTGCACCACGGTTAATACAGTATACCTGGTGAGCTGACATAAAGTAATCACAAAGAAAACTTTTGAAACACACATGCAATCAATGATTTCGTGTACTGAGTCGGAAATCAGAATTCAGGGTCCTGGTGTATGGATACGTTGGTCACCGCACCAACATTGGACTCCCTGGACTGATAACCACACTCATTACTCTAAACATTATTTCCTCACAGAGAAGAAATTATCAGAGTCCTAAGTTATACAATAGAACTGACTCCTCTGATACCAATTTGTCATGACCCGTCCTCAGGGCCCATGCCGTGACTACCCCAAGCCCGCCTTCCATAGGCCAGGGGATGGTTACTAGAACCAAAGGTGTAAATCCCAAAAGAAGAGAATGCATTTCCTTTATTAAGTAACATACACAATAGAGTACGCAAGCGAAGTAAACACTAAGTAAAACTGAGTACAAGGTAAGTGCTGAAAAAGTAAATGGGCCAGTATACAAACCCAACTGAAAGTACAGTACAACTGAAAGGAAAGTACAATAGTAGAAAGTAAAACAGCAACACCAAGTCGTCCTCCAGAAATCCCACTTGAAGGGTGGGTACAGATAGTCTCCTCAACTCCTCGGTCCAACCGTCTGCTCCACGTACATCCCGCCAAGTGGTCCACCTTCGGGTACCATCCAACTTCACAATAATCCACCTCGATCAGTGTTTTCCGTCGTCTATATCCAACACAACGTAGTGTGGGCATATCCCGTGCAGGGGTGAGTATATGATACTCAGTAGGGACCCCGAGACCCCCAAAAGTCTCTCAGAATCCACACAGGATAAACCACAAAGGAAAGATACAATCACAAAGTATCAAACGACTCTACTTAGGTATATGCCCATACATATACCTAAGTCATCAGTTACAGTTCGGCTCCAGCTCCTGAGCCCAAGCACAACCCTGTCCACATAGGAAAGCACGACCCAATCCACACAGGAAAACAAGTCAACCACATAGATGATAATAATTGAGAATCAAGACTCATCTCACATAGGTATACACTTCGTAAGGTGATAGATATGATTAGATGTAGCCACTGATTCATCTAAGTTGTCGGACCCGCATAGGATACAAGACCAGCTAAGTTGTCGGACCCACAAAGGATACAAGACCAGCTACTCTGCCGGACCCACATAGGATACAAGTACAGAGTCAAATACTGCCAGACCCACATAGGATACAAGAACAATAGTCATCGTCGTCGAACCCACGCAAGATCCCAGTATGGTCGTCGTCGCTTCCGAACCCACGGAGGATCCAAGTACAGTCGTCCTCGCTGCCAAACCCACGGAGGATCCAAGTGCAGTCATCATCGTCGCAGTCGCAGCCAGCTCTAGGGTTCCTGCACACAGCACGGTCGGTTCTAGGAGGGTCCGCTCCATGAGCCAAGGGGTCGATACATCAACTGTCACGAAGTCCAGAGTTGATGTATCACAAAGTTCTGTCTCGCCAATAAAAACTCAACGCGATAGACGGCGAGTCAATCGGATTCCCGGTCTGAGAGATATTGGCCTTTCCGACTGAGGGGTGCGGTTGGTTTTTAAGTTAAAACCATCCTGACTGTACTCCAGCTACATCCAAAATTCAAGCGTAGTAATATAAAAGAACTGTCTCACAAAGAGGAAACCAACAAAATCGACGGCACGTCAATCGGACGTCCGGAGCTTAAGTTATAAGTGTTCCCGCTTCGAGGGCCCGGTTGGTTTCGTGTTCGAACCAACCCAGTCGTACACAAAGTTCTCTTAAACCTTTAGTGTAATATACTGAAACGACTGTCTCAATCCAAGGATCCCAACTCAATTGACGGTGCATCGATCGGAGGTCTGCAACCCAAGTTATTAGAAAATGACTGAAAATAGTCCGAAGTGGGTGGTCTGGACCCAGCCTGGCTGGGCCCGGCCCAACCCCCCCCCCCCCCCCCGGGTCGGCCTGAACCGGGTCGACCCGACCCGGGTCCAGGTCTGGCTCGGTGGGGCGCGGCCCGACCCGGCTGGGTTCGGCCTAGCCTGGTCCGCGCGACCCACCCCGGCCCGGCTGGGGGGGTGCGCTGGCTCGACCAGTGGGCCGAGCAGGGGGACGTGTTTCTCCCCTTTTGCACTCCACGGACATGGCGGGTGTCGCGTCCTCCTCCGGATCACGTGCGGCCGCGGGATCTGGCCGCCTGCCGCCGCGGGATCCGACTGCCTGCCGCCACAGCTTCTGCTATGGCGGTTCCTGTCGGCGGCACGCCCGGGCGCCGTCGCCGCGCCAGCGACCCACGCCACCAGAAATTTTCACAGGCCACCGGAGTTGTTTCGGTGGTCCGTTCTTGCTCCCGAATGCGCCTGCGGTCATCTCGGGACCTGTTGTTCACTGAGACGGCCTTCAAATTCCCTTGTGGTCCCATTCCAGCGTCTCCCAATGTTTCGTGCATCAAGAATAGAAAAACGGTGGGTTCAGACTTGTTCATTTGTCCGCACCCACCACATTAGTGGTTTGAAATAACTCCCAACAATTTCCCCACAAATAATAATAATCCCCAACCCGCAAATAATCGTTTGCGGATCAACTTGATAATGAGTTGATCCGCTTTCATGTTTAGAGGAAAACAAACATAGGAATATTAACATTCTCAAAAATAAACCCCTACCTCAACCAGGAAGACGATCGTCGGCGTTGTAGTACACAGCGTCATGGAGAAGAGGATCGTAGGCGTCGCGGTACATAGCGTCGCGGAGGAGAGGATCGTAGGAGTCACGTTACACGGTGTCGTGGAGAATAGGATTTGGTGGCGTGTTAATAAACTCCAAGGAACCAGCGTTCTTTGTCGTTCTTCGTCGGCGTTTCGTCAAAGCTTCCTCCTGCGAGTTCTCAATTCTGTTTTCCCAAGGGTTGTTTAATAAAAGAAAACAATCCTCACGTTGTGTTCATTATTATGGTTCATTAATGAACCTTAATTAATAAACCCATTAAACACATGGGTGTTTCTATTACACAACCAAAGGGGTGAGTCATTAAATGGCCCCCATTTAATGATCATCATTACACTGCGACTCAGCCATCTGTCGCTCAACGGTAGAAAAGAATAAAATAACTTATAGTTATTTTATTATATAAAATTATTTTCCTAAAATTTTAAAAACTTATCTTTTTTATCCGTCCCTTGATGGTTGAAGTTAGGCTTCGCCTAAGTGAATTATGGCACTGAGAATTCATCGGTGCCCTCGGATTTTAATTCTGAGCACCGGTTCAAAAGTTAGAAAAACTCCCTCGTTAGTTCACTGATCGTACCTGATCCAAACTTCGAAAATTGATTCCGGGCACACCGGGCCTCGGAATCAAGTGCCGTCATAAACTGTGTACTCGTAAAATCTCAAAGAATTTAAGAAAAAAAAATCCTTGAAATTTATGGGTATTTACAATATTTTTCTCCAAGGGTACCACCTATGGATTCAGCACATGTGAGGGTATGTTATGTAATTTATCAATAGGTATACATGGAACAGACATCTTTTACTTCAGATAGGTTAGGTGAGAGTGCCATTCAACAGGAAATAACTCTGATGTGATCAAGGATCTCAAAGGGGCTAATTTATCTTTGACTAAGATTTCTATTATTTCCAAACCACATGAATTTCTTACATGGATGTATACAAAGGGACACCTTATCTCTGAACTCAAACTTTTGATCTCAGTAAAGATTTTTGGTATATATTTTTTGTCGACATTGTGTGGATTTCATATGAAGTTGAATGGTTTGAACATTCTCTATCATCACTTGGATAATATATCATCCCATAAGATTCCAATCTTTAAATTTATCTTATACTATTGGATTCTGACACCTCTTCCCATATAAAGCCTCATAAGGTTCCATTTGAATGATAGAATGGAAACAATTGTTATATGAGAACTCTACTGGGGGAAGTTGTTGATACCAACATCCTTTTAAATCCATTTAACATGATATAATCATTTATTCTAGAGTTTTAATAGTTCTATTAGACTACGCATCCATCTAATGGTGATAAGAAATACAAAAACTCAACTCGATATTCAATGCTTAATAAAGGATTCTCCAAAACCTTGAGATGAACCTTGGATATCAATTAGATATAATGGGGAGTGGTAATCCATTCATTATTTCCACTTACCTTATGTATATCTTAGTTATTTGGTTAATATATAAATCTTATGTGATAGAAATGAAATGCGCTAACTTTATAAGGTGATCGAATATCACATAGATGGCGTTATTTCCTTTAGGTGTTCTGGGGAGTCTTATTTGAAATACATGGTTATGTTTTCCAATTTTATTACTAGTATGATTAATGGTTACATCATACCCTTATACGTATATAATTTATCCTTGAATTGGTGGCATACTAAGCATCGATATACAAATTATTCAATCTCCATTTTCATGTTTTCCCACAAAATGTTTTGATTCATATTTCTATACATGTTACTACTTCATAAATGAATAGAGAATTATGAGTTATGTGCATCTTTCAGAAGTTGCCTCTTAAGATCTAGTTTTTATGGGATTCATATATTGGTTCCAAACCTTCTGATTCCATCTTTAGTAAAGTTGAACTCTTTAATATTTACTACCTTTTCATTAGCTACTCATCATATTTTTAGACCCCCTTGAACCTCTCAAGAATGGATTGTTGAGTGGTTATTTGAAAAATTTAGGATAGATATCCTTTTATTATTCCCATTTCCATAATTTTAATGTCCAATAATATTGGATCCCTTTAAATCCTCATTATTTATAGGGTGTGGGAACCAATCTACTAAAATCATCTTCCACTTTGTTCACCTTCCTAGGATGGTAATGGTTTGAAAAATCATAATCCTTGATCATCTCTAACCAAATTCATTGGTTTATATTTAGTTCCTTTTGTGTGAATATATACTTGAGGATTTTTTGATATGTATATATGTCAAATTTTTGCTTATAGAGATAATGTCACCAAATATTCAATGTGAAGATCACTACAACCAATTATATATTAGGAATTGGGTAGTTTTTCTTATGAATTTTTAATTAGAAATTAGAATAGGATATCACCTTATCATCTTGAATGAGTGGAAAACCCAATACATTTTTGGACACATCTCTATATATCACAAATCCTTCCCTACTAATGGGTTATGTGAGATTAGGTGTTGTTATTAGCCTCTTCTTTAACTCTTTAAATATTTATTTTCATTTATCCATCCTAGAAAACATCAACCCCTTCTAAGTTTGATTCATTAGTGGGATTGAATATCATTATAAGTTTCTCAAAAATCAATGATAGTACCCAAATAATCCAACTAAACTACAGATCTCCGTCATATATATTATTCTACTCCATCCTTAAATTGCCTCTATTTTTGAAGGATCCATAGATATCCCTTTTCAAGTGATAACATCACCCAGGAATTTTTCTTTCACCATCCAAAAAACCATGTTTACTATAAGTTTATTATAATTTTTCCTCTTAGAATATCTTCAATACAACATTTAAATGATCCTCATGTTCCTCCTTTATTTTAGAGTATATAAGAATATATTATATAAAGACTATCTGAAATTTATCAAGGTAATACCTAATGACTCTATTAATTAAGTCCATGAAGATAGATGGAGAATTAGTGAGTCCAAATGAAATCACTATGAACTCTTTATTCTTTTAACTAATATGAAATATAGTTTTGGGGATATCCTTCATCTTTACCTTTACTTGATAATATTCTGAATGAAGATCCACTTTAGAGAAGTATTGGTATCCATGT
Organism: Viscum album; assembly: GCA_963277665.1. NCBI lineage: Eukaryota > Viridiplantae > Streptophyta > Magnoliopsida > Santalales > Viscaceae > Viscum > Viscum album. The sequence continues at coordinate 1,063,940,423 of OY728134.1, read as the reverse complement.
AACTGATCATAACATCCATCAATCCAAGGAAAATGATACTTGTTCTTTATAATGACCTTTTTGAGATCATGATAATTAATGTAAAGGCACATTGACCCATCCTTCTTCTTGATGAAATGGACTAGCGCACCAGATGGTGAAGCACTTGGGTGTATAAACCCTTTATAAAGATTCTCCTATAGTTTCATCTTCAGCTCTTCAAGTTCAATAGTGTCTATTTTGTATGGATTCTCGGATATTGGAAACGCTTCAAGTATAAGATCAGTTGAAAACTCAACATCACGGCTTGTTGGAGGACCAATAAATTATTCAGGAAACACATAAATAAATTAATTTACAATGGTTATTCCATCAATTATGGCCTTTTTCTTAATTTTAATCATTTGATCTAGATATTCATTCTCATAAATTAATAATGTTTATGCTTTAGATTATGATACCAAAGGATAATCAACCTAATACTTTCACTTTCATAGAATTAGAGGGTTATTCACAATATGGAGGGTGGTTTTCTTCTCATAGAAATTCATATTGGCTTTATATAATTAAAACCAACCCATACCTAAAATTTCATCAAATTTCGATAAAGGGAGTATCATAAGGTTCACTGGGAAGTTCATCATATAAATATAGGAAACGTATAAGTTATATACATGGGATGAAATAATTTACCAGTTTTATAATTTAAAAATATCTTAACTTCCATGTTTTGAGGTTTTGTTTGAATAGTTCTTCAAAATATGCGTGATATGAAAGAATGAATAGAACCATAATCAAATAGTATATTCGCTATTCTAGAATGAATAAGAAGAGTGATTGTCACTAAATCATTGTTGGGATCCACTTCATTAGTTATGATAGTATAAGCTTTCCCTTTATCTCTATTCCTTGGAGTTTTTTATATCAGTTGTCATCAAAAACCCTTTCCTTATTTCATTGATTCACATAGTGTCATTTTTCCTTGTAGTTGAGACATTCGAAAATAGTTTGAGGGTTTAATTAGGAAATTTATTATTTCATCACATTTTTAGGTTTCTCCTATCATCATTCGCTATCTAGGTACCCTTTCTTCCTACACCTAAAGAATTAATTTTCCCCTTCAGGCAATTTATGGGATTTTTCTTCCCATAATTTTGACAAGTGAGAAGTTAGAATTTCTTACCTCTATAAGATTTCTCTATCACAACACCATAATTAAAATCCATTCTCTACTTCCTATCTCTTAACCCATGAGGCCTGTGAGATTCACCAATCTTCATTTCAAATTTTAGGTCATAAAGGATAATTTACTCATAGCTATTAAAGTCTAAAATCACCAATGAATTTTTTAAACTTGGTTTTATCCCACCAAATATGTGGTCAACTTTACTTTCTAGTTAAATGAAAAATATGGAGGCATATTATAAAATACTTGTGAAGTTAACCTCATATTCCCCAATGGATTCTTCACCCTTCTTCTTGATTCCAAGAAAATCCATTTTTATTTTAATTTGGATCATGCGGGGAAAATATTTATCAAAATTTTTTTTCTATAAATCATTACACTCCATCACTTTGATCTATTCTATATTTTTCATATATTTTATCAATTTCCACCATTGATCAGTTTCTCCCTTCATATGAAAAATATACATCATTAAATTCTCTTTTTTGGAGTATTTAAGTATGGAGAAAATATTTTAAATAGAGTTAATCCATTATTCCATGATTAAAGGATCATATGACCCACTGAAAGTTGGAGGCTTCTGTCATGTAAAGGTCTTAATTCAAACTTTCACTTTCTTAGTGGTATATGGGTTTTCCCAAGATTCATGTTCCTATTAATAACTTGAGTTAATTGAGTAAGTATTTTCATGAACTTATAGACTCTTTCTCCCATTGGGTTGGGCAAATCAATTGGCCATTTCCCATCACATTGGTATTTGACTCAGTTCCTCCTATTTCTAGCCATTGACTAAAATTAATGGAAAACTAGGGATGAGATTTATTAAACTATTAAACACATAAAATGGAAACAATTAACATTGAATGGATAACTCATAAATGAAATAAATTCATTAACATATGAATTTATAGGATTCAATCTAAGTTATCCATAGTCTATTTCCTAACATAAACTTTTATTGTAATTTTTTTTCCTTTATAGTGGTTTGTAAAGAACTTGTGAATTTAATAAATCATATCCACATGAGTTTCAAACTAGGTGCATAGTAATCCCTATTTATTTTTAACTAGGTGATGATTGACTCAATTTCAAATGAACATTTTTCAAGGTTATTACTCTTAGGTACAACTGTTCTAGATCCATATTTACTTATTATATCTAAACATGGATTTTGTTTCATGGAAACCAATTACTATATACTTTACCATAATTTTGGGATATTTTCATATATTTATTCTTATCCCAAAATCTTTCACTAAGGTTCCCTAATCCTAATCCCAAAAATAACTAGAACATTCTCTGATACCAACTATGACAACCCATATTTTTAATACTTCTTAATTCATGATTTATTACATAAAGAGACACATAGTACAATCCCAAAATATAAAAGGCCTAGTGTATTTGGGTAATTGGATACATAACATAATAACATGAAATAGGTATACAACAATGTTATTTAAAACTCTTTAACATTCTATTAAAATTCCATTGGTCTTATAAAATTGCACATGATAACCTAGGGATGTACATAAGAAAGTGGTTAATTATAAAGATTTTTAAATGAATAATCAAAGAATAACATGATGAAATTAGTAAATGTTATTCATGAGGAATATCAAAGTAACATAAAATGGTTGAGAATCATAAATATTAACATTGAAGAATGATATAAGATGGTAACATCAAGGCGACATAGGAATGTGGCAACAACAACAAATGTGACATCATAAGAATAAGTCAGGGATAACCACTGAGACATCATAATATAATGTTATTAGGATAACCATACATGAACAATGCATGGTATCTCATTAGATAAAAACATTACCCAATTTATTAGAGGGCTGTATAATTTTTCTCCCATCCATCACATTCATATCAAGTGCAAGTGTTAGTGTACCACAAAAATCATACAACATAAGAATGACATTCATAAATTATAATCTCATGATTAAGTAATGTGGTTTAAATAAATGGAATTCAAAAATAAATTAACTATAGTTACATCTAGGTTAATACCCTTGAGTGAAAATGGAGATGGTTATTCACTACAAATATGTTTGGCATGGAAAATTTGTAGGATAATTGCAGCAGCATAATGGGTGTACATAATGATTCATGGAAGGGTTTAATAAGAGTGAATGGTGATCTATCATTACTTTTAAAATATAAATAAAATAAAATGGATATGTAAAAAAACCTTCCAACATTAACAATTGAAAATAAAATGGCATAATACAAATAATGTGCATGAATTAAGGGGAGGAGGAGATAATCCCTTAGCTTGAGAGGGTGCTTCTAAAAGGTTGGGTGCTTATTAATAACTTTATAACACCTTTTTAAGGATATATATATATAGATAGGGAGAGTAAAGTGTTTCTCAATGAGTTTTTATTGAAGATGATTTGAAGATGATTGGGAGGATGGGTGGTATTTATAGAAAAAGAGATGGGGATTCTTTATTAATTTCTAAACATAGGTTTTAAAATATTTATGATAAAATAATCAAAACCACAATCCTTACCATGGTTTTTAGCAATGGTTTCTTAAAATAGTATTTCTTTTCAATATTTTATAATTCTATTGTATGATCTCATCAAAATAATACTATTGGTGATGGGGAAGTGAGTCATGTTCATACAAAATTTATTTTAAAACCATAAAAATATAATATAGGTTTCATAGGATTCATTGAAGTTTTATAAAATTAAAAAAAATCACATAATAAATATTTTATTTTAAAGTATAAATGTATATTTTTTCATCTATTCCTTTTATAGAATTTATTACATCACTTTTGGTCCATTATGATGTCATTATATAGACTGTATATTTATATTGTATTAAATTGATACCCAAAAATTTGACTATCTCAGAAAATTATGAAAACTACCCATTGGAAATTTTGACATGCTTATTTAAAAAATAATATTTATTTTATCAAAATAATTTATTAAATATAAGAATTTTCACTTTTAACTAAAAATTCCTATTTATAGAAAAATTCTAGCTTTTAAGATATTAACCACTTTCTGACCCTTATAAAAATTGTATTGAAATTCATTAAATTATATTATCATTATAATATAAATAAATATTATCTACAAAATATTTTATTATAATATCATTTATTTCAAAAAATATTGAATTTATCAAAATACTGTCTTAATTGAAACTATATATTTTCCAAAATTATAATTTTGATTTCTTTGGGTCAAAGTATAATTTTTATCAAACACATTATATAATAATTGATAATATAATAATAAAAATGGATAAATATAATCATTAAAAAATATAAAAATTCATAATTCTAGGGTCTAGATACATAACCCTTTATTACACCGCCATATTCCCTAAGTTTAAGGTGTGCGATGGTGGTGTTTTCTTGAGGTGATTTAGTGAACATAGTTTAGGTCGTGATATCGATAAACTTGAAATTATCCCATAAATGATTTAAATTTAGATTTATTTGTTGAATATCATCTTGGGATTATTCAAGGGAAAATCCAAGTGATTTCATCCCTCATAAGCTTTGATAAATGGGCTGTATAGGGTACGATCCTACTGGTCAAGGCCATCGCTTCTTTTGTTTATGTCAATTGGACTTTAACATATCCTTTAATATATAAAAATATTAATTTTAAGTGTAAAAATTCTATATTATCAATAGTTATTATGATTAATGTTCATTTAAATCTGATAGGCTATATTTTATAATTCTCCAAAATAACCAAAGTAGCGTATGTGTTTTCTATAACTATATTATATAGTAAGGCATTTATTCAATCAAAAAATGAATATCATCATCATATCAATATATATTTATTCAAAGTAGAAGGTACATAATACAAGGGGATTGGAACATAAGAGAAACCCAGATTAGGGTGGTCTAAAGTAGTGGAGACCGAGGGTGTCCGCACAAATAAGATTAACCCCCTCAGACTTGAGAGAGATGGCATTGGGAAGACAAGTGACAGAGGAGCCCAGGGCTGCGAGAGAGGCGAGGTAGTCCACAACTTTGTTCCCCTCTCTCTAGGTATGGAAGACCCGAGGCTGACTGTTGAGGAGCTATTTTCATTTCATGATTATGTATAAAACTGGCCAAGTAGTGGAACCTTTTCCTAGCAGGGAATCATGTATAATTCTTGAGTTTGTTTCTACTTCAGAGAGAGAAATATTCTTCTGTTTGCATAGATTTGGCCCCATGAGGACTGCATTAGCCTCTACCTGAAGAGCAGTTCCATCACTATTGTGAGCCATGAAAGAAACGAAAACACTCCCTCCTAAATTATGAACCACTCTAACACCTCGCATGTCACTCGCAATGCATGAGCCATCAGTATTTAATTTAAAACTAGCTGTTGGTGGAACCCATTTAATCCAACATCCTCGTGTTCTGTCTGTGGGAAGATTGGTTGAAGGAGACCGGATTTGAATGATACATAGGGAGGGAGCTTCACACCAATTTCAAATGAGGGTGACCATATCAATCATCAAACTTTTGGTTCTCATAATTATGTACCATATATTGGAGGGATACCCCCTCAAATATGGATTTGTTACAAGCCTTCTAGAGGCACCAACATCCGGAACTGAGGATAATTGACCTCATTTCCCTCTCGGGTCCTTTATCCGTAGTTCCCTGAAATGAACTCTCCAAGAACGATAGGTCCTAAAGGTTAGGAGAAGGGATCATCGTGAAATCACCAAATAATTTCTATACATCTTGCGCCCACTCCCCATCGAAGAATATATGGTTAGTGATCTCTTCCTGCT